>NIUQ01000401.1:0-54106 GCA_002796945.1 Plectus sambesii
GTTCCAACTGACCGCGTTGACCACCAGCGAATGTCCGCGTAGTACCTTGACCGGCTCTTCACGGTCCCGATGCCAAATGTACACGCAATTGTCTGCAAAGTGTTAATTATTTCTCACTTTTCATCAACTGGGAGATTTAACCAGAATACCGCATATCCCCCTTTTCAGTCCTTTTATGTTTGATAGATTCCTTAATTAAACTTATTAATCTGTGTATCAAATGTCTACGCGTCTACTCCAACTATGCAGAATAAATGTCTCTGATTGAATATCAGCCATGAGCAAATTATCTGTCAACGGCAATCAAGCGCGAAAAGTTCAAGATGTTCTATATAAGCGGTCGTCAAATTTACGTATAGCATCGTATTTGTATCAATCCATGAACCTTTAAATGTTCGTCGATATTTTAGAGTGTAAAACATCATCTTCAGAAACGCGTCAAAATTCGATATCCTTTTTACGTTCCGCATCGATCAAACTGAGGATAAGTATCGACTTTTCAGTTTAAAAAACTTGCACCTCAGTTGCCCTTCATAATAATTCGCAAGTGACAAACAGAAAGATCCCACACAAAAATGCTCAAAAGTCCATTTCAAAAAAGCAGCAGTACCTTCTGATCCGGTGGCAACAAAGCTCTGGTTATAGCCGCCGAAACAGGAGAAGATGACGTAGTCGCCGTGCTTAGAGCCGGTGAAGCGCTTGACCAGCGAGCGCGTCTCCATGTCCCACAGATGGAGGCCGTGGTCCTTGATGGTGCAGAGAGCGTAGCGCTCGGTGGCGTCCACGCAGAAATAAATGAGCGGTGCCGACTCCGTGATCACCGTGTAGTCGCGCATGTCGTCAAATGTGTACGCGCGAATTCTACAATATATTATCTAATTATTCAGGATTGTCCATTATGAAGCTGTATTGTTAGGGCCTGGTATGATGATTTAGTTTTCAATCGAGAATAGTATGCTTTGCATACAGTCAACTGCTTTTATAACGTCGGTCAAGGGACCGGCCAAAGACCGACGTTATAAAGACAGCGACGTTATAGAGGCAGTTAGCCCTGTACAAAACGTAGTACACGGGACCAGCCAAGGACCGACGTTATAAAGCCAGCGACGTTATAGAGCCAGGCGTTATAAACGCAGTTGACTGTATGCTTACTGCTTCTTCAAGCTCGCGATTGGAGTAGATTTGCTCGATTGATCGAGAGTAACTGATAAAATTATGCTCGTTATAGACGTCCGGCTAGTACACTCTCTTAAAGCCAGTTTTCTCTGATTGGCTCGCTATGCTTCTCAACATTCGGGTATAAGCCGAATAAGGCAATTAATAAGCCGTTAACAACTGAATATATATTCCCATGATCCAATTATCGATCTTAGAACAGATAACAGAGATTGAAGAGACAGTTCACGGCGACTCAGATCCTATCTCAACTGCTTACACATGAAACTAGTTCGCAAACACAGTTCGAGTCGATTAATTCGATTTAGCTCGCTATGCTCGCCACTACTTGAGCCGTAGACTACTTTGAGGGGATTTATTCGTCACAAGTTGCTACGCATGACAAAGTTCAAGTTCAAAGCCTAAGCCTAAGCCTAAGCCCATTGCAAGAAGATGCACACGGCCCGATTAACTCACCGGTGATGCGTGTCGGAAGCGAGAACTGTCCTGCCGTCGTTTTTGCACCAAAGTCCCCTGATTCGGAAGCCTTCCCAAACTTCCGGTTGCTGCTGCTGACCATCATTGATATCCTGCAAGTCGACATAGTTGATAGATATGTCAGAGAAGCACCGCACACTTGGTCTACTTACACATTGATAGAATTGGCCCTTTTGGCCGCCGCAAGCGATCCGCCGGCCGCATTTGTGCCACGCGATCACGGACAAGCTGTCTTCTGGGTTATTGCTCACGCGTCGTTTGAGCTCGCCGCGCTGAAAGTGCACATTGCAATTAAACAAATTATACACTATAATTCCTTTAATTAAGACTCTTTCCATATCAAAGAGGACACTATTCAGTTCAAAGAGGACGTTTAACATATTGATATGATCTGGGTAATGTCCTTTTTGCTTTAGAAAACGTCCTCTTCTAGAAGAAAAGTATCCTCAATAAAATTACACCATTTTCATTTTTATTATGATACATTTCGGGGACATAACCGACGCTTTGCGCAAGTCGGTGTTAAGCAGGAAAGAATACTTCGTGGCAACAAATCGAAATACGGAAAAGAAAACGTAAGAGCAGTGTGCCCTATTCAAAGATAAACACTTATCACCCACCTCGACGTTCCAAACCCAGATATCCGGACTGGCGTCTTCTGTGCCGGCGACGGCGAGGTATTTGCTGTCAGCACTCCACGACAGGTAAGACTCTTCTGTGCCGGCGACGGCGAGGTATTTGCTGTCAGCACTCCACGACAGGTAAGCAGCACCACACGCATGGCCGTCAAGTGTTCGGTACTTTTCCACAGTCTTTGTCACCTGCAACAGTGCGAATGACATGGCGTATGACTATACTGTGTGCAGTGATATATCAAACGCAATTTTACCCGCAAGTATCGCAGATTTACTACATTTTTTATGCTTAACGTTAACTTATAAACACTGTGTAGTTAAACGTAATCGATGCTAAGCGTGAGCAGCAATAAGGGAGCAATTCTGCGTTGTTTAACTCATTTTTGCTCAACAATAAGCCCCATAACCAGGATAAACGTAGCCATTTCTACGATCCCACCTTCTGTTCTTTGCATACAACGATCCCGGATCAGTGCCAGGATTGATGAATGCAGCTTCTAATTAAACCCCGATGCGCTCAACTCATCCGGGATCTACTGAACTCCATATAATGATAGTAACGCACACTTGCTTAACAATAAACACCATAGTTTGTCTGTGGTGATGGAAAAATCGATAAAGTGGCTCAATCTGATATAGTCCACCCTCACAAGTGAGGCTTAAAACAGATTTCAAGGCGCTCCACTTGTGTTACAACCCAATACGTGACCGCGCATGGCGCAATTACTCAGAGAATAGCAGTGCTCTCGACGATAAAAAGTTGAAATGGATGGCAGCGTACCGAGTTGACCTTGAAGACATAGACGGCGGGCTCTTTGGCGCCGGTGGCGAGGTATTTGCCGCAAGGGGAGAAGACGGTACACCATACCTCGTCCATGTGGTCGTGCAAGATCTGGCGTGTAGTCGTTGGAAAGCCCACGCTAAACAGATCCATACATTATTACATGCCCGCGTTCATGCGACATCAACTATTCTCAATCCTGTCGTTTCCCTCCCATTTCAAACGTCTTCATAGCGAGCAATCAACTTTGAGGGATATAAAGAGATGCCCATGCCACCCCTCCACAATCAAGCTTGTTCAGATTCCTTCACCTCACATTTTGCCTTACAAGAAAACATTTTGAGACATCAAAAATATAATATAGCACAGTAGATATGTGCGTTAACTTGAAAAATGTCCTCTTTAACTTGAAACGCGTGCTATTTGACATGGAGAGTGTCTTTGCAGTAGTAGAAGCAATATAAATAAACTCAATAATGCCGTGCTCTGCACTGCTGAATCCCTTCGCCTGATTCATTTCGCCATTTTCGCCTTACTTATACACAAAATGCTAATAAAAATGCGAAGTGACGCACTGTTTGCAATGATGATCGACGAGTAGCGAAGGCGCGTCGAAGCTGTCGCCGGCATTCGCGTTGTGCAGCGGACAGCGCGAAACTTGCCATTGCCACGCTTGCCTGAATTACACCGATTCGTCATTCAAATCACCAACTGCTCGCGTTCACGTTCACGCAGTCAAAGCCCACCCCGCCACTATTTATACGCGTAGGGGTGGTATTTTTCTTTACTTTACAGCAGAGAAATGATCGCCTACGATGAAAGTAAGCCGCGTTATGCATTTAATGTCGCTTTAAAGCGGTGCTTCATTCACGATTGGCAGTGGGAAATGTGCAAATTGTTGTTAGAAGCGCGTGACACGCTTGATTACAAGGGAGATCGCTCTAGGTTGTAATTAGCCTCCTGCTAAGCGCCCTTGTCATGCGCATATTAATAACGATGTACGGCGCATTCCCACAGCTAGAAGTGATTGCAGAGTCCTTTCAAGTTAAGAAGGCCCCTTTTCGCAAACGATAGAGCAATTATGAGCTCAATACATGTGATGGTGTTCCTTATAAAAGAAGAGCAGATATTTGTCTCGCATCGTTGTGAATTTTGAAGCGAAAGTAGTCATGGCACTGCTGAGGCAGGCCAAGAGAGATAACATTGAACACATCACATGACTCATAAAATGATGTCACATGCGCTATTGACTACGCTTGCTCTTTTGATTAGTACAAGAGCCAGTGATAAACGATGCGGTCGACGATTTTCGCGTTATTTATCCGTCTTTGGTTTATCTTGCAAGACCAAAAATCTAGCTAATGTTTCAAATTTTCTACGATAATCACTGCATTTTCATTTTCCCTCCGTGCTGGGCACTAACTTGGCTTACACGATGTCTAAACTTTTACGACGGGCAGGTTACTATGAACTTAGAAGCCATTATAATGCTTAGAGTATCAAATAACACGTAAGACTTTTGTTAAAGCCGCGTTCATTCCTTCAAAATAACACCCGTGTTATTTTTGAAGCATAAACAAGGCCGTAAACATAATGGAGCTGTTTCATATCGCGTACTTTGGCTAAAGCACGCGATGACCGATCCAATACTGCCTTACTCGATGATTCATTATTTATATCTTTTATGAAGGACAGACACGCACAAGATCGCGATCTCATCGTCTTACATCGTTCATTTTATGTTTCAATGATTTGCGTTGTTATGCGAAGATAAAAAAGACAAGGAATATATAAAAATACCTTTGTTAACGCAAATTATTAAAAAAGCCTTAGTCGCGGCCTAACACAAAAAGGCCGTAGTTAAGGCCAAGATAGGCCTTACCTGAGCAAAACGTCGAGGCGCTTTGGAGGAAGCATAACGGCAGGAGGGAGAAAGGCCTGAAGACGATCGAGCAGCACTTGTCGGCCCTCGAGCGAGCTGCCCGCCCACCCGGCGGCCGCCCGCAACTCCGCCCCTCCTTTCACCATCAGGAACGTGGATAACTCGTGTACGCGTTCCCTGCCGTAACCTAGCGGCGTCAGCTCGGCTCGCAGCACCGACAACGCCTCCAATGTCTAAAACGAAACGATTTTTATTGATTTATTCACTCTGTCAACAAGGCTGCCACATTGGAGCTGTTATAGGACGGCGATTTGGGAAATTTAGATGAAGAGAATGTTATACTGTGTGATCTTATACCGTGTGATCATAGTGATCGGCTAAGATGCATTTGTACAAGTTACTTGGGTAATTGTTCGGCTGCCGAGCGGATGTGTCTGATCGCTCCCCCTCGAATTAGTAAACTGCTAGGACGTTGGTCGCTATATAGGCAACATCCGGTTGAGCCCAACTGTACCAACCCCAACGCCTAATACCTACGGAGGACCAGAATATAATAGGGAGTGACAGGTGGAGAAATGTCCGTCCCTGTAACAGCCCCTACTCGAACATACATCTCCTTTCTCGACCAACTCGAGGTACTTTTGCTCCAGCACGAAGAACTTCATCTGCTTCAAGTGCTGCGGGCGCACGACGAACTCCTTCAGCGCCTTCAAGTCAGTGAGCACCTGAAAGAGACAAAATGTTGAGACTTGATGCTTCGAAGACGAATAAAGCAAATTTCATGACACACCATATCCCAATTTCCGTTCACCACGTGCATACGAAAGCGAGCGGCCGCTGGACTCTCCAACTTGCAGCCTGACTCGTCCACCAATGCCTGCACTGCCGCGCTGAAATAGGAATGGTTTTACATTGCTATTTGTCGTCGAAATGATACAATGCGGTAGAGGTGTACGATTGTCGAAATAACTATTCTTTATAAGATTCCTATTCTCATTTCGGGAATGTTATTCTTTAGAAATCGTGCTTCCCTCCTCATCAAGACACTCAAATGCTATTAAAGCATCCTAATAATCCTTCCTCTTCGTCGATTCATCACATTTCATCTTCGTCATCATCTCAAGCTTCATACATTTCGTACATTCCTACTATGTAAGCAGTAAAAGATTACTTCATGCCAAGACTTTTGAGATGCTGTCCGATGAGACGGATGACATTCTTGTCGGCTTCCGTGAGTGGAACGGGATTGCTGGCGGGGGCGGAGGACACTTCGACGACCGGCGCATCGCGCTCGGCCGCGGCGGCGGCGGTGCCATTGTGCTGTTGCTGGTGCAACTTCTTGAAGCGCGAGGCCACGGAGCGCTGAGATGCCGCAGAATTATTCGACTGCGCCACCACAACCTCGTGCATCCTGGCGCGCTTCGCAGGAGGACCGTCGATCGCCAAGGGGTCACCGGGGTTCAGCACAGACTCGGCCGGACCGCACGTGCAGCCCTCCACGCTGTCCGTTGTGCCCGCGATCTGAAATTACATCTTCATTCAGCTTCCACTTTTATTCTTCACATTTCTATCCTTTCACATTCAATTCTCCAACTTTTCATTAATTCTATCCTTACACTTTATATCCATCAACATTCAACCCTTCCACTTTCCATCCCTCCCCTTTAAAGTCAACATTTTTCGACATTCCTGTAGAACGGAGTTCCCAAATCACTCAGCGCGATAATTTGCCACAAATTCACGCTTGTCCGCATCGAAACGGCTGATTTTGGGATCCTGTTCTACAGAAGCGCCCCTCTCTCCATCCATCACCCACCTTTTTCTCTGATGCAATACGCTGCAGACGAATAGCATGCGTGTAGAGCTGGCGCGGGTACGGGTCCTACTAGAACAACTTTGGTCGCTGCCCACACCCCGCTGCCTTCCTTGCCTTTTAAGACGCGTCAGCCGACTCTATCGGCCCTTGGACGATACGTGTGCCGCGCACCAATTTCGTTTAGTACGATTTCACCAACAAATTCGTTCGCTGGTGACTCTCTCTCTTCCTCTCAGCGTCCACCGCTCCAAGCAAGCAACACACGGCGGAGGACAACTTTCTCTGGAGGAGTTACAGAGTATGCAAGCACGAAAGGACGCCGCGATGATCGCAGGTCGGACTGGTTTCTTTGTGGCTGGTGCACCGATTCCGATCACGTGGAGTTAAAAAGTGCACGAACGAGACAACTTTGCGCCAAATCGAGTCGTCCGCTGCCGTACGACGTCGGCTCTGGTAGTCTCGCGAACAGCTGATCGTGCCGTCATAAAGCGGGTCCCGCAACGGTCGCGCGCCGCCACATTCAAACAGCGTCACTAAGAGTGCCCTTATTCGCATTCCTTTGCACTTTACCACCACGCACCCCTACTCCTCCCCACTGAATTTAAGGCGGACGTTCACATTCGACTCGAATTTATCATTCACCGACTTGTATTCTCACCATCTGTCGGCGTTGATTCATATCACTGATTCGACACTCTTTCATAGCTCGAACAATCACCAACTATCATTTTGTTAGTACTCGTCGGAGGCTTCATTTTCAAAACCGAATCGTATAAAATTAAAATAGTCACTTTACCCGTGGCTGGATAACTGATCAACTTTACTAACTGCGGTCTTCTCTCTCACCAATCACATATTTCCATCGTAACATCCTTGAAATAGTAAATAAGCATTTCTATAGTATGATGCAATGTCATAGTAACAGCTATCTGCTAATCTCTGTCATCCTTTTCAGATCCATCTTGAAATTAGCCATGTATATTTAGTAAAATCTGGAAAAGCGCGGTTCCGATTAGTGTCGGGTGCGGCTAATGGAGACGTCGATGTTCCTTGTCTACATCTTCTTCAAGCACAGAATGCAAACCCGAATAAAAGCATCTCTTGATTGAATCTCGATGTTGTGGCACTTGTGCTGATTTTACCGTGTATGTTCAGGCCTAATAAACTATATTTATTTTTGCAGCTATAATTGCAGTTATGCTGTTTATGGCAAGAGCATGATTCCATGATGCACGATAACGTGCTTACGAATTTGTCATTTATAGCAGAATGTGCGATTGATTGTGCGACAAGCAAGGCTCACGATGCACGCTTTGTCTCATTCCTCTACAAAATCGAAGTCGGATTCTAAGCTCGCGACAATTAACCAAATTACGCTGCCTGTGGTGAGCCTGTGAACATGCCGGCGGCGGACTCGCCAGCAAGCAACGAAAGCGCCCGAAGCAACCCACTCCTGACAGGACGTAGCTGTTATAACGACGAAGCTCTGTCCTTTGGGCATGCTGGGCGCTCCATCGTATTCCTTGGCCAAGCTTCTTTTCTACTTTATAAAACTGCTGTGTCTATAACTGCTGCAATGGCAACTTAAGCAGTTTTATGAAATAAGCTTTGAACGATCGAATTGAAATTTTTCCAGAAATATCGGCGCCCACATTTAGCGAATGCCTTTCTCATTTGTTTCGTAGAGTCTGGCAAGGGACCATAATTAGATCATCAACCAAAAGCATGCCTCAAAATGTTATTTTGGATGTTCAGCTTGCATCTATGCACAATGAACCGACGTTGAAAATCCGTTCACTCTAATGGTCCTGATGCGCTTTAGGACAGAATTAGGATCTGTGACGCACGTACGGAGCGAATCCCTCCTTCATGCCTGCTTCCGGGGGCAAATATTGCCATTTTCTTGATTAAACATCATTATATGATAGGCGATGTTTGCTTTTGCAACAGATCGCAGGCTAACGTCCAACCCCAAGCGGTCGCCTTGATGTTACGAGCACGAGAACTGCTTGTTATTCCAAACATCTGATAGCTTGTTTTTGTCGTGGGTGCATTCGAATGACGCACAAAGTCAGCTTATCGATGCAGTCGGTATGAGTAAAGAATTCAAGTAAGTATATTTGCTCTAGCAGATCTCCTCATCTAATCATTTTAACTAGTGTGAAATGAGCAGGTCAGCTGGGGAGAGCCGCCTAGGTGACTCTGAACCATCGTGGGACATGCTCGAGGCCCACGTCTGCTAGGGAAGTCGAGAAAAGCAAGGCATACCCTCTGCCACAGTCCACTCCTGGAGCACATCCAGGATGTTGGACTTTCCTTCCTCATCGCCCACGTTCCCACTTTTTACGACTAGGCAGCTCGCCTCCCCCACCCGCTGTGTGTACTTAGACAACGAGCTCTGCATCGTTGACAATTTTTTCTTTATTCTTCACCAATTTCATCTGAGAGTGCGACGCCGCTCGTATGACTCTGTTAAGAGATTTGATTGATGCTAACACAACATTCTTTCTTCAGCTAAAGACGATCACATAATGGAATCATTGACGAATGACAGCATCTTCGAACGGCCCAGTAACGATAGCATCGATCGACTGAGCTCTTTCGCCGTCTGCTACGTGATAATGGGCATTTTGCTTATTCTCACCAACCTTCCGATCGTCGGCGCCGTCCTTAAACATCCCGTCATTCGTTATCGAAAGGAATACCTTATATTTGCCGGTAAATTGCGTTTACAAAGCAATGATACTTCTTTTGCGCCGCTTCGTTTGGAGACAACTGCGTAACTATAATCAGATTACAGGGGGAACTTTGAAACTGGGGAGCGAACCTTAAAACTTGGCGAGCAAGACGTCAGAAACTATTTTTGACCGAAAAATCGTGGGAAGTAATGCTCTCCGCGCCCCCTTAGCTAAGTGCCTGCTTAGAGATCTCTCTCTCGGCGACAGGCGACGAACTCGGATTGCACTTCCGGAGATTTCGAAGCGTGATTTTTGTGACTTTTTTCTTTTTGAGACACATTTCTGCAGCTGCCACTTGGCATCTTCTCATGACTTGTCCCACTCTTTAGCTAATAAATTTGCCCATACTGTCATTGCAGTAGCCAAAGAAATGTTCAAGCAGGCAGTCGAATCGAAAGTTAACCAACGAATTACTCCATATCCCGTTAAGCACATAGTGAATGCATATGTTTGAGGCATGGCCAGTGCAGACCTGTTCGCCGGGACGACAACAGCGATCGCCGGTCTATATCGCATCTACTTGTGGCACTCGGACAAGACGAACGATGTTGTCAGTCGAAGCGCATGCGTATTTCGCACGCTTGCGCTGTCCATTGCGGCCATTAGTTTGCAAGCGCTCATGCTGCTGATGGTCAGCGTCGACAGACTCGTCGCCGTCGCAATGCCTACCCACTATCACCACTTGACACATCGATTCAGTGCTTCACTCATACTATCCGCCTATTTGCTCACTGGTGCTCTGACAGTAGTTGGACTGGCCGGCGCTCTAGCCGACGACCCAGACTCCATGGTGCCAGCGTCGTGCGTCGGCAGCGCCACCGTCGCTCGTCGCTTCTTCGACGTTTGGTTCAACAGTCGTCTCGCCGTCTCGCTGCTCTCTGTCCTCATCTATTGTCTCGTGATATTCCTCTTTCGTCGACACTCGCGTGCGCTCAAACATTCGCGCAAGACGTCGACGGGCACGCGAAAGCGCTGGAAGAGGCAGACGCACGTGACGGTGACGGTTGGGATTGGCTGCGCCTTCACGTTCATCTTCTACGTCCTACCGACGATTTCTGTGATTTGTGCCCGTCACATCGGCACGGCTAACTCAATCGCGCCGTACGCCTGGCTTCTCAACTGTTTCAATGCTGTCCTCAACTTATTCATCTACATGACTCGTCATGACGATATGCGGGCAGCTGTGCGCGCCTTCCTTCTCTGTAAAAAGCCTCAAAAGTCGCCGGCGATGCGCTACAAATTTCGATTCACCGTTCGTTGAGACGCGAGCGGAGTGAGTCCTTTCGGCTGTACAGTTGTCCACACCGCAACGGCGCGTGGGAATATTGTATGCTTTAGCAGAGAGACGCTTGAATGAAAATTGGAATTGTTAGTAGTTCTTAATGAGAAAATAAACTATGGCACTTGCGCAAGTGCACAAATGTCATCGCGGTTTTGGCTAAGAGCAAGGTGTTTCGCACTTGTGCGAGTGCCAAAATTAATCTCATTCAAAACGTTAGATCATGCCAATATTCGTTTAAGCGTATCGGCTTTAGCGGACGAGATACCGACACGCGCCGTTGCGGCGTGGCTGAGAATAATGTCGGTGAATAAAAGAGGATGTACACATATTACTTGCGTCTTCACAATGGACAAACAGAACAAAACAGTACGCTTGACAAAGACAAAAATTCAGTTACCCGCAGTCTTCAAGAACAAAAAGGACAAACAGCACTGTCGACTTCATACGATGCGAGCAACATTAACACGTACACTTCAAGTGCAGTTAAGCAGTGCGTCAGGCATTGTCACAAAAGTAGGTCGTCATCGGTTACTGCTCAACCAGCTCATTAATATTTGACAGTCATTATGCAAGAAGAAAGTACCAAAGGGTAGCAGACAGAATCAACACAAATATACCATAAGCTGCCAGGTAATATCATCAGCAACATGTAAATCGTGTGCTGGGGTTTGAAGAGAGATTGCTGTGACTTAGTGATTGCGAATCAAGACTGAAATGGCAAGGCGAAAGGCGAAAGAGGCGGTATGCACAAGAAGGGGAGGTGTGGGCGATAGTCGGGCCCAGCTAGAGTTGATGCAAGATCCTGATACCGACACGAGGGTGTCACATACCTTGCGCAATAAGACAAGTCATTAAATGATATGTTCAGAATGTTACTTGACGCCACTTCATAAACGAAGAGTCAACAACAACGTTTAGGCATACGTTTACGCACTAAACTTTCCTTATGCCCAAAAGAAATTTCATTTTCGTCTTATCACCCTAGCTATGTGACGCTGGCTTCTCACGCCCAATAACGGGGCATACGGTAATTGATATGTTAACACCACTATTAAACGATCAAAATTTGTATTTCCCGCTTGTCGTCGTCACACCAGTATCTTAAACCAACTCTACCTTGTAGACAGGCCCTTTGGGATATGGTGCGAGAAATAGGGAACAACATCATAAAATTAATTTAAATGCAAAATGTAGAAGCATATCTGCATCATCACACTCATTTGTTGACCAAATGTATTATGATAAGGCAGAAATGTAATTACACATCAACATTTACATTATTTTTGTGAAATTGACCTCAGAAGGCTGCGCGTGTGTCTGAATCAATGATCACGCCCATTGGACTGAGAACTCGATACACAACCGTAATATAACAATAAATAACAGCAATAGTGGCCTGAAAATGCGCTAATTCACCGCTGCACTGGCTCCGAATGGGAGCGCCTTTTCTTTCTCGGCTTTGTCGTGTGAATACTATCTGTTGATGAGCGCCTCTCGTTCGTCGCCACGCAATCGTTTCCACTCGTCTGTTGTTCCTGTTCATTTGGTCGATTGGCGTGGGGGATTTCTGTCTCCGCTTGTTGGATTGTTTCTTTGACGACAACCTGGACGACAAAGTGCGGCGGAATGTTGCAATCGGCGATGGTCACTTTGTCGGTGAGCAGTCGTCCGCCAAAGAACCAGCGCTGGCGGGAGGCGGATGGCACTACTCCTTCGAGCTGGGCGTGAAGGAGACGTTTGACGGCTCTGATCGTCTCGCTGGGGTGCACGTCCATCTTGATGTCCTAGAACCACGGCATCGTCAAATAATCAGCCCCGTTGTTCATATCAGATTCTTCTTATCTTTCGCCTTTGGCTTAGGATTTTGTCTTTGCTAGTGTACACAATTGTTTAGGACCGTCCTAAGAGCGCCGACTGGTTTTTCGAACACGCTCACCGTTGAAAAGCACGATAACAGCTGGATAAAAAAATGACACATGGCTACCCGCGGTTCGATCACAGATCAAATATGTTTTCAGCGACGACGGTCGTAGTTTNACCATCGCAGAGTAATGCAGGCGCCGTCGAGAATGGCCTGAGCCAGTTGGTAGTCGCAGTGTTCGGCATGCGCCGCGGCGGCTTTCAGAGCGTCCCATATCTCCTTCCGACCGTCGAAAGCCGGCGCCGTCTCCCAGTACTCGTCCCGCTTTTTCCTCAACTGCTTCTCCGTCAGCGGAACATCGCTACGCCATCGAATTCTGTGCTTTATCAGTGGACGCGATTTACCGTCTGCAATCGCCCCTCATAGTCATGATGAGAGAGAATTCTAGGGCATGTGCTGTCTTTTTCTCTCAAATAATACTTTTGCAATACTTCGATCGGATAAGTCTGTCGTGTCACGCACAGCATAGCAGATAATAAAAACTAATTAATTGTTACTAATTAATAACTAAGTGGGTAGAAATTGTTTACGAAAACACACTTTTGCACTATTAATCGACAAATAACTGCAAGTATTATTGTTGAAGTATTATAATGGAGTTAATATTTTCACAAATAATACAGTTATGGGGTCGGGACTAGGACCAAAAATGTCAAGGTTTTTGTAAATTACCTCTCTAATAGTTGCAATTAGCTTTTATTATCTGCTGTTAGCTGTTATTCATGGCGCAAGTGACAGGCGCGGTCAAAGTATTTTCGTAAAAGTATCTTTTTGAAGGAAAAATGGCAACATAGATACAGTACGTGTGTTGGATGCGGTACCGTCGTCGACATCTTCGCTGTCAGATAAGCTGGTTGCAGTGCGACCGAAGCAGCAGCAACCCATCACCCAGACAGAACAGCTTTCAGCGCGACAAGAAGGAACATGGACAGAGCCGATCGAGAGTAGCGTCGTAAATAGTCATATCGTGGAGGCGGACGAGCGCTCCATGCGCCGTCGGACAGTGGACTGCGAGTTCTTAAAGCAGACAGCGAGGAAGAGAGTGACGAAGGGCGCTGACCGCGAAAGATGCTGCACGTAGAGAAAACTTGATCGACGCGAGAAAGAAAAAGAAACTGGCTGGCGACGCGACCCGTTACGCCGATGTGCGGCGGCGGGCGTGCTCCGCTCGCGTTGCCCGGCAACCTGTTTGCCTACTGGGCGAGGCGCGCATTCGATTGTTACTCCCCATCTCCAAATACATTTTTGCGCCAATCTCCATTTCCAGTTGCAAATACACCTCGCAGCGCTGTTCGCTTTTGTACTTAAAGTCTTCCGACGCCGTTCAGACCTCAAAGTTGTCGACGCGATCGTTTGACAATAAAGGCGGTTCGAAATTTGTGATTTTATTGCTGCAGGAGTTATTACGCTTGCTACATTCAGGCAATCTAGTCGAGACAGCGGAAGCATTGTATTACTATTTATAAGTATAGTAGCGCTACGTATGAACGAGCTATACTGTAGTACGGGTGGACTATATCGAAGTGTGAACAAATAAAGAAGCATAAAAACAGGTGAGAACGATTATAATTGAACTTCGTCTTCTTCTTCCTCGTCAAGCGAAGGGGACGAAGCAAAGGTGACGGTGGGTTCTTTGGCGACCGTGACTGTGAGAAAGTTCAGCGGTATATGATGAGCAGTCGCGTTTTCCGGTTGAAAGTGAAGGCTTGCTGCGCTGGCTATCGTTAATAAGGCGCCTCCAGGTTCTCCTTGTCTAGAAAAGACATACCACTAGATACACTGTCACTATTAAGTAACACAAATATTCGGAGAAAGTTGATCTTATCGCTTTTTCGAGAGTATCACTGGCATCAGCGCAGCAGTTCGCGAATGCTCAGAGTGCAGCTATTGACTTACTTGGTCAGCAAAGGCGTGTACTTGCGCACGGTGTACCTCGTGCTCTCCCAAAACTGATGGGCTATCGTCTCCTTTTGCGCTTCCGTGCCCACCAGACAGAACGCCGAGATCATCATGAACGACACGAGCGAGACGAGGATCAGGTACAGACCCCAGCCGTGCTCGTCGATGTCGTACAGAGAAGCCGTCAAGCCGGCGCATAGCAACAAGGAGTTGACAACGACCGCCGACGACAGCAGCCAGTTGGCCATGCCGATCCGTCGAATGCGTCGATGACACCGAAGTGCCGTCGGGCGAGCGAATGATCGGTGGCGGACGTCCTCGCAACGAGCTCACCAAAGGAGAGGGCTAATGAACGCCGGAGCCCGAGGACGCTTCGCGTTTATTGCATGCAAAGAGATCGCGACCCGCCGGCGTCATGCTCGTTCTGTTCTTCTTCGGAGTCATTGTGTTTAACATGGCGTTTTTCGCCATTACCTCCATCGCCTACTACTGCGTCAAGACGCACAGAGCGCCGCCCATTCTCAGTGACATCACTGTCAGCTCAACTGTGAACTCTGATTTAGTACGAGTGGATAGTATAAGCGGTCAAGTGTGGCAGCAGTGAGAGGACGTGAATAATGTACATGGTTGAATAAGTGCTCATATGGCTGTTATTCGATCGGCGTCGCTGGACGACGGAGCGGCTCGAAAGTGGGCGCTGTTCTCAGACGTAATGAACGCCCCTTTCGTCTTCGCCGTCGTCGAATTCGATCGGCGACTGGCTCTCAGTCTGATCCGACGGTCTGCCGGCAACCTTGGCCACGGAAAGCGTAGTACTCGACATAAGGGACTGCGACGAATGTCGATCCATCTTCACTGTTGCTGCTGCCGGATCCAACTCCGCCATTGCCAACGGGGATCTGCAGACAAACGGATTGAGAACCGGGCAGTTTTTTCGGCGCGCATGTTTTCATTATCGGATCGGACTTTATGCAAGTGCATTGCACAAGTTCAACGCATGATTGTCACTATTGATTGCGTTCACTCTGACTTCTACTGCATTACTAACTCTCATCGGACACGAATAAAATTAATCGAACTGGACTTTGTTTCACATTCTCAGCTTTCAGTTTGATATTTTTCCTAAGAGCTCCTATAAGTGGTATTCAATCCTTTATCATTCAAGAGCACCCCTGTCACTAAGATGAACACAAACGTTGCGAAATTCAAACTTATTCTTTATTGGAACATTTGTAATGATAAAATCAAAATAAATAATAACCGCCAGCTCTCAAGCCAAATACACTGTTCTTGTCGGCATTGCACAAATATTAACACTATTGTGAATAGCTCGTGAGAGGGTATATAATAACGGAATGGAGGAAAATTAAAATGGAAACGGTGTCTTTTTCTGACTTGTAGCTACGGCTCTGTAACAGTCGCGCAAGTGCAGCATACAGAGTGGTCAACAAATGATAACAGACCATCGTCTCTGTAGTGTACTGTACATCGACTGGGTCATCTGTTTCAATTGAAATGAATTTCTAGATATGACGTAGTAATGAGTACGAGTGTGCATTATTGCAAATTCTCTGTTAAAGTTCCAAAACATTCAGTTTTAACTAATAGCAGCCAATGGCTACTATTTCTTGAGGTAGAATTTCGGTCATCCATAGCTCTTAGCAACCTGTAACCCATGCTTTAGCCATATCCGTAAATTGTTATTAGCTTCGCATGACAAGGCAGAATAGCGGGAAAGCTAATTAAATTTTGAAGCGATCACATTGCCATCCAACTTGTCATGCGCGGCAAAGAGCGATATACAGTACATTCCCATGACCGGCATCAATAGAATATCCTCTTAAAATTCGGTACGTAACTCACCGTGGAAGCATCGGTGTATAGCGACGAATGGTCTGGCGAGTAGTCGACCAGACCTGCTTGGCGATGGTCGGCTGTGTCTGCTGCTCGGTGCCCACTAAGCAGAAGGCGGCGATGATGATGAAGCCGACGACGGCTACGAGGATGAGATAAAGGCCCCAGCCGTAGCTCTCGATGTCGATAAGAGCGGCTGCCAAGCCGACGACGAGCAACAGAGTGCTGAGGATGACCGCAAGAGGCAGTCCCACTTCGGCCATCGACTACCGTCGTAGACGTTGACATGTCGGCGACTTTCCGTTTGAGCGCGATCGCCTGGAGGTCGCCAATTTGCATCGATCCGCGCCGAGCCGCTGCTCGTATAAGCCGTGCCAACATCCTTCCGCCCGGTCGCCACTTGTAGTCGCTACCCGAGTGCGCGCGGCCCACTAACCACCATGACGATGAATGCGTGCCGTCATTCTTCATTTGCATTATCGGAGAATCGAGCCGGAAGTACGTGAGCGACGACATCCCCCCAAAATACGTCTCTTTGTTTCTTTGAGCAGATCTGTTTCTTGGCCTTCGTCGGCGCCTGGTAGCATGCTGCCCCATTCTATCCAGCACTTGCAGAGAAAGCGCCTGCGCTTCACGACGAAGTTTTTTTGCTCTCTTGCATCTCCCCCATGCCCATCTCTGTGTACGGTCTAGAGTTGTAATGATTCCGATCCCAAAATTGCTACACCGAAGCAAGTGAATCGCATCCGACTACGGCACTGGAATCTTTTTTTGAAGAATGGGAATCATATCGAAAATAATACAGTGATGGCAAAAGGCAGAGACCACATGATGATATTTATGATTTTGTCTTTATTCGCCGTTATTTAATATATTTAGTTACATTCCACTCAACGGTGTTACATGTTCTAAACATCTTTTTCAATAGCCCATTGCATTACGCTCATACACGACGAAACATATCCTGTTACCCATGCCAGCAAGCCAAAAAATCGTAGTTTTTGGTTTTCACGCCGCAGCGGAAGGAACAGAATATTCTATTGATCAACGTTAGTGATCCATTTGTGCCAACCTGATAAGCAAGAGTAACCCTGCCGTAACTGAGATAAATCTGTACTAACAGAGCAAATAACCCATGAGCAGTCAATTTCTGACTTCAGCGGCACTATCTGTCGACACACATGGCTATCGGAGCGCGTGTCGTGGTGTTGTTTCGACTGCTCAGTAGCGTTCACTTTTTCTCAAGCTCCATTAAAAGAAATAATTAAACAAACTCTCAATATTTTTTTTGTCCTAGAACGATTATTTTTGACAGCGCTGTTTTCGTACGCTGAGCGCTTGCGCATGTACCTCCTCTGTACTGCGTGTATTTCAAATCAGTCTCGAAAATACGTGAATCAATAACTGTACGATGCACAAATATGTATTTCCATGTGACCTTCTAGGTTAACGAGCCCAAATATACCGACCAACGAACAGTCGAACGGTCTGTTTAAAATTATAGTCTCTTAGCTACGAGCGTGCAAAGAGCATTTTGCGCATCGTCGTCCACAATTTTTTGTCGTTCAGTTCTACTCTCTCCATAGGTTATTCTTTGTATGAGAAGCTGAAGCTAAAAATCATTCAGTTTGAATACTAATCTTCCAAGAACATCGCAATAGATTAATTAAGTCGCTATTGTGTTGATATTATTTTCATTCTCGATTGCAGACCTACTACGTACACTGATCATTAAGTATTCACTGCGTAGAGTCGCAAAGGATGCACTGAGGAATTTACGATCACGAAACACTAAAAATCCTCATTAAACACTTTAAAAATTACTAATAAAAAATCGAAGATGTCTGTAAACTATTATACTACTCTATTTATTGTATGTAGCTGCATGATTTCAATGGAAATTCAAGCAAGTGAAAAACAAACTAATGGAACAGCTCAAGATAATATTCCACTTTTGTATGAAGTAGACGCAGATGTTTCTCGGTCCTATGAAGATGCTTTTGAAAGGCATGAGAAAGATACAGAACATAAAACAAGTACCCAGAAAGATGTTAGAAATACGCACGCCAATGAAGGAGATAATCCTAAACCAGACGAAGAATTATTAAATTCGTATAGAAAAGCCGCTGAAGAAGGGGACAAAGAAGCGCAATACAATCTTGGATTAATGTATGAAGAAGGAACGAGTGTTAATCAGTCAGATGAAGAAGCTATCAAATGGTTTAGTAAAGCTGCAAAGCAGGGAAATGTGAATGCGCAAAATAAGCTTGGACTGCTGTATTTGAAAGGGAAAGGTGCGCCTCAATCAGTTGAAGAAGCTATCAAATGGTTTAGTGAAGCTGCAGAACAAGGGTATGCGGCAGCGCAAACTAATCTCGGAGTAATATATGATAAGGGGCTAGGCGTGCCTCAATCAGATGAAGAAGCAGTGAAATGGTACAGAAAAGCAGCCGAACAAGAAGTTGCAAAAGCGCAACACCATCTTGGACGGATGTATAATAACGGTCAAGGCGTTAATCAATCAGATGAAGAAGCTGTCAAATGGTACAGAAAAGCAGCTGAACAAGGGTATGAGGCTGCGCAATATTACCTTGGGACGATGTATTATTATGGGCGCGGCGTTAACCAGTCAGATGAAGAAGCTGTTAAATGGTTTAGAATTGCCACAGAACAAGGAAATGCAGATGCACAATATGCTCTTGGAATTATGCATTATAGCGGAAGAAGCGTTACGCAATCAGACGAAGAAGCTTTTAAATGGTATAAGAAAGCTGCAGAACAAGGACATATGTATGCGCAAAATGACCTTGGAGCTATGATCTATAGCGGAAGAAGCGTTTCAAAGTCATATGAAGAAGCTTTTAAATGGTATAAGAAAGCTGCAGAGCAAGGGAGCAGAAAGGCACAGTATGCCCTTGGATATATGCATTTTAATGGAATAAGTGTTCCAAAGTCATATGAAGAAGCTTTTAAATGGTGTAAGAAAGCAGCAGAACAAGGACTAGAGATTGCACAATTCAATCTTGGAGAAATGTATGATAACGGTCAAGGCGTTAATCAATCAGATGAAGAAGCTTTCAAATGGTACGAGAAAGCTGCAAATCAGGGATATATGGATGCACAATATTCCCTTGGAGTTATGTATTATAATGGAATAAGTGTTCCAAAGTCATATGAAGAAGCTTTTATATGGTATAAGAAAGCTGCAGAACAAGGACATATGTATGCGCAAAATTATCTTGGAGCTATGTTCTATAGCGGAAGAAGCGTTTCAAAGTCATATGAAGAAGCTTTTAAATGGTGTAAGAAAGCAGCAGAACAAGGACTGGAGATTGCACAATTCAATCTTGGAGAAATGTATTATAGAGGAGAAAGCGTTTCAAAGTCAGATGATGAAGCTTTTAAATGGTATAAGAAAGCTGCAGAACAAGGAAACAGAAATGCACAATATGCCCTTGGATATATGCATTTTAATGGAATAGGTGTTCCAAAGTCATATGAAGAAGCTTTAAAATGGTTTAAGAAAGCAGCAGAACAAGGAAACAGAAAGGCACAGTATGCCCTTGGAAATATGCATTTCAATGGAACAAATGTTCCAAAGTCATATGAAGAAGCTTTTAAATGGTATGAGAAAGCTGCAAATCAAGGACACGCTGATGCACAATATGTCCTTGGAACTATGCACTATAATGGAAGAAGCGTTCCGCAATCATATGAAGAAGCTTTCAAATGGTATAAGAAAGCTGCAGATCAGGGATTTGCGTATGCGCAATACGATCTTGGGGATATGTATAGAAATGGAAATGCTGTTCCTCAATCCGATTTTGAAGCTGTGAAATGGTACGAGAAAGCTGCAGATCAAGGATATATGGATGCACAATATTCCCTTGGAGTTATGTATTATAATGGAATAAGTGTTCCAAAGTCATATGAAAAAGCTTTCAAATGGTTTAAGAAAGCTGCAGAACAAGGGAAAAGAAATGCACAGTATGCCCTTGGAGTTGTGTATTTCAATGGATTAAGCGTTCCAAAGTCAGATGATGAAGCTTTTAAATGGTATAAGAAAGCAGCAGAACAAGGGAGCAGAGACGCACAAGTCACCCTCAAAGAGATGTATAGAAGTGGAAAAGCTATTCCTCAATCCGATGTTGAGGGTCTTGAATGGTATAAAGAAGCTGCGAAACTAGGAAATGTAAATGCGCAGTATATGCTTGGAGTTATTCATGATGAGGGACGGTTAGTTCCTCAATCAGACGGAGAAGCGAAAAAATGGTATTGCAAAGCAGCAGAACAGAATCATTCAAATGCGCAAAATAATATTGGAGTTATGTATGATGAGGGGCGAGGCGTAGCCCAATCCGATGAAGAAGCTTTAAAATGGTACAGAAAGGCCGCATTAAACGGTAATGCAAATGCGCAAACGAACTTAGGATTCATGTATTTTGAGGGACGAGGAGTTCCCCAATCTGATGAAGAAGCTTTTTCGTGGTTCAAAAAAGCTGCAGATCAAGGAGATGCGATTGCTCAAAGTAACCTGGGATATATGTTTTATGAGGGACGAAGTGTTCTACAGTCAAATGATGAAGCTTTTAAATGGTACAAGAAATCCTCTGAGGAAGGCAATTTGATCGAACAAAGTTTTCTTGGATTGAGGTTTCCTGAGGGACGAACATCATTCAATCGAGAGAAGTTGTTTTGAACTGGCTCAAGATGGCATCAGAACGGATGAATACAGTGGCATAAAATAATGTTTGCATTCTTTATTGTTAACGATGTGGCATTTTCTCATTCAATGATGAAGCTGGTTTGTTTAATAATACCACAGAACATCTCAAAACATCTATTAACTATGATATTTGGTTGAGTATGACAGTGCTTGAATTGTAAAATTTTTTGGAAATTTGACGGCTCTAGGATAGGCCACTGAATCAGATGCGGGAGTTCATTGTTGCCAGGGAGGAGGAATCGCCAGATATCTGAGGAAAGTGCGAACCTCATACACCACGAATTCGTGATCTAATTCGACTCATTACTAATATTTTTTAAACCTAGGCATAGCGATTTATTTATTTTTTAAATTATCGCAGTTTTTAAAAAAAAAACAGTATAGTTCTCCTTAAAAAATAAATATTTCTGCATTCGTCATGCGCCCCTCCACCTCCCGCCTAGCTCTGCTTTGAATCATACAGTGGTGGCAAAAAGCCTCAGACCTTTGTAATGATATTTTTATCTTCATTCTTTGTTATCCTTTAAGTGCAGTAAAAGATAGATGAACGAATGAAATGTCCCAAAATATCATAAGGAGCACAAGAACAGTCCAATAGTATGTGAAACAGACGAAATTGTTTGATCATAGCGACTCAATGATTGTTATAAAAATCATTTAAGACAGACTTTATCTGCTTACCAAGCTTTTGGCACCAATTTGAAATAATTTTGAAGTTTCGAAGAAAATTTCCATTTTGAGATAATTTAGATTCTAAATTTCTTTTCTGAGAGCTAATCAGCCGAGCGCGGTAGCGCTCGGCCTCGTTCTTATTTATTTCATTACATTTAAACATGACGAACATAAGTTCTGATACCTATGTCAGCAAGCCAATAAATCTTAGTTTTCGATCTACACGCTAGAGGGGAACAAAGAGAATGCTTTATTGATCAATGTTAGTGATCCGTTTGTGTCTTACTGATAAAGGAGGAGTAACTCTGCCGTAAACGTGATAAATCTGTGCTAACAGAGCAAATAACCTATGCGCAGTCAATTTCTGGCGTCAGCGGCACTATCTGTCGACATACATGGTTATCGAAGCGCGCGTCATTGCGTTGTTCCGAACGTTTAGTGGTATTCATTTTTCTCGCGTTTCATTAGAAGGAAAGACTGGACATTTTTTCAGTATGTTGTGTGTCCGATTGCGATTAATTTTTCAAGCGCTATTTATGTACTCCGAGCGCTTTCTCATGAGCTCATTCTGTGCTGCAACGATATCGAATTAGCGGCGCCGACAACCTCTGAGTTGTAAATTTTACAATATACAAACGTGCTTCCATGTGACCTACTAGGTTTGCGAGCACAAACGTACCGACCGACGAACAGTCGCGCAGTCTGTCTAGAAATATGGTCCCTTCGCTCCGAGCATGCAAAGAGTATTTTGCGCGTCGTAGTCCACAATTTTTTGACAGTTCAATACTACTCTCCCTGTAGGCTATTCTTTGCATGTTATTCTGAAGCTAAAAATA
Source organism: Plectus sambesii (assembly GCA_002796945.1). Lineage (NCBI taxonomy): Eukaryota > Metazoa > Nematoda > Chromadorea > Plectida > Plectidae > Plectus > Plectus sambesii. The sequence goes on from NIUQ01000401.1 coordinate 22,696, forward strand.
ATTCAGTTAAAACACTGATCTTTCAAGAAAATCATAAAAGATTATTTGAGTCGCTATTGTGTTGATATGATCTTTAATTAGATTTCAGACATACTGCACTGATCAATAAGTCTTCACTAAATAGAGTCACAAAGGATTCACTAAAGAATTTTCGATCACGCAACACTACTAGTCCTCATCAAACGCTTTAAAAATTGCTGAAAAAAAATCGAAGATGTCTGTAAACTATTATACTACTCTATTTATTGTATGTAGCTGCATGATTTCAATGGGATTTCAAACAAGTGAGAAACAAACTCATGGAACAGCACAAGATAATAATCCATTTTTGTATGAAGTAGACGTAGACGTTTCTCGGTCCTATGAAGAAGCTTTTGAAAGGCATAAGAAAGATACAGAGCATAAAACAAATACCCAGAAAGATGTTGGAAATATGCACACTAATGGAAGAGACATTCTTAAACCTGACGAAGAATTATTATATTCGTATGGAAAAGCCGCTGAAGAAGGGGAGGCAACTGCGCAATATAATCTTGGAGTAATGTATGAAAATGGTAAAGGTGTTAATCAATCAGATGAAGAAGCAGTGAAATGGTACAGAAAAGCGGCGAATAAAGGAAAAGCAGAGGCGCAAAACAAGCTTGGAGTAATGTACCACAAAGGGCAAGGACTGCCTCAATCCGATGAAGAAGCTGTGAAATGGTACAGGAGAGCTGCGGAACAAGGACTTCCAGCCGCCCAATATATCCTTGGACTGATGTATTATAACGGACGAGGCGTTCCTCAATCAAATGAAGAAGCTGTGAAATGGTGCAAAAAAGCTGCTGATCAAGGACTTGAAGCAGCCCAATATATCCTTGGACTGATGTATTATAACGGGCGAGGCGTTCCTCAATCAAATGAAGAAGCTGTGAAATGGTTCAGAAAAGCTGCAGAACAAGGAAATGCAAATGCGCAGTTTAACCTTGCCGTGATGTTTGAAAATGGTAACGGTATTAATAAATCATATGAAGAAGCAGTCAAGTGGTACAGAAAAGCTGCAGAGCAAGGAAATGCATATGCGCAAAGTAATCTTGGATCCATATATCATGATGGGCGAGGCGTTCCTCAATCAGATAAAGAAGCAGTCAACTGGTACAGAAAAGCTGCAGAACAGGGAAGTGCTAATGCGCAAAGTAATCTTGGACTTATGTACCAAAATGGCAAAGGCCTTCCTCAATCAGATGAAGAAGCTGTCAAGTGGTTTAGAAAAGCTGCTGAACAAGGGGAGGCAACTGCGCAATATAATCTTGGAGTAATGTATGAAAATGGTAAAGGTGTTAATCAATCAGATGAAGAAGCTGTCAAATGGTATAGAAAATCAGCAGAAAAAGGGGATGCAGATGCGCAGTTTAATCTTGGAGTGATGTATGAAAATGGTAAAGGTATTAATCAATCAGATGAAGAAGCTGTCAAATGGTATAGAAAATCAGCAGAAAAAGGGGATGCAGATGCGCAGTTTAATCTTGGAGTGATGTATGCACATGGTAAAAGTGTTATTCAATCAGGGGAAGAAGCAGTCAAATGGTACAGAAAAGCTGCAGAACAAGGGAATGCAAAGGCACAATTTAACCTTGGAGTGATGTATCAGTATGGGCAAGGCGTGCCTCAATCATATGAAGAAGCTGTCAAATGGTATAGAAAATCAGCAGAACAAGGGGATGCAGATGCGCAGTTTAATCTTGGAGTGATGTATGATAATGGGCAAGGCGTGCCTCAATCAGAAGAAGAAGCTGTGAAATGGTTCAGAAAAGCAGCAGAACAAGGAAACGCGGCTGCGCAATATAAGCTTGGATGGATGTATGATAAGGGGCAAGGTGTTATTCAATCAGGGGAAGAAGCAGTCAAATGGTACAGAAAAGCTGCAGAACAAGGGAACGCAAAGGCACAATTTAACCTTGGATTGATGTATTATAACGGGGAAGGCATGTCTCAATCAGATGAAGAAGCTGTCAAGTGGTTTAGAAAAGCTGCTGAACAAGGGGAGGCAACTGCGCAATTAAGTCTTGGAAATATGTATTTGTATGGAAGAAGCGTTCCACTATCAGAAGAAGAAGCTGTGAAATGGTACAGAAAGGCAGCAGAACAAGGGAATGCACACGGACAATATGACCTTGGATTGATGTATCAGTATGGGCAAGGCGTGCCTCAATCAGAAGAAGAAGCTGTGAAATGGTACCATAAAGCTGCAGAACAAGGGGATGCGCAAGGACAGTTTAGCCTTGGAACGATGTATGAGCATGGACGAGGTGTGCCTCAATCAGAAGAAGAGGCTGTGAAATGGTACAATAAAGCTGCAGAACAAGGGAATGTACACGGACAAATTAGTCTTGGAGCGATGTATTTTTATGGAAGTAGCGTACCTCAGTCAAATGAAGAAGCTGTGAAATGGTACAGAAAGGCAGCAGAACAAGGAGATTCACACGGACAATTTAGCCTTGGAACGATGTATGAGCATGGACGAGGCGTGCCTCAATCAGAAGAAGAAGCTGTGAAATGGTACAATAGAGCTGCGGAACAAGGGTTTGCACATGGACAATTTAGCCTTGGAAATATGTATTTTTACGGAAGCAGCGTACCTCAGTCAAATGAAGAAGCTGTGAAATGGTACAGAAAGGCAGCAGAACAAGGGGAAGTGAAGGCGCAAAGTAACCTTGGACAAATGTATAAATTTGGGCGAGGCGTGCCGCAATCTGATGAAGAAGCTGTGAAATGGTTTAAGAAAGCTGCGGAACAAGGGTTTGCACATGGACAATATAGCCTTGGAACGATGTATGAGCATGGACGAGGCGTGCCTCAATCAGATGAAGAAGCTATTAAATGGTACAGAAAGGCAGCAGAACAAGGGGAAGTTAATGCGCAAAATGTCATTGGACGTTTTTATTATAACGGAAAAAGCGTCCCGCAGTCATATGAACAGGCCTTCAAATGGTATAAAAAAGCTGCAGAACAAGGGGATGCGGATGCAGAACATGTTCTCGGAATTATGCATAGTGAGGGAAGAGGAGTTCCTCTATCATATGAAGAAGCTTATAAATGGTATAAGAAAGCAGCAGATCAAGGACACGCGGATGCACAATATTCCCTTGGAGTTATGTATTTTAGTGGAATAAGCGTTCCTCAATCAGATGAAGAAGCTTTTAAATGGTATAAGAAAGCTGCTAAACAAGGGAATAAAAATGCAAAAGAAGATCTCGACGAGATGTATAGAAATGGAAAAGCTATTCCTCAATCAGATTTAGAAGCTCGTGATTGGTACAGAGAAGCTGCGAAATTAGGTAATGCAAATGCACAGTTTAACCTTGGAGTTATGTACGAAGAGGGACAAGGCGTTTTTCAATCAGATGTAGATGCGGCTATATGGTATCAGAGAGCAGCAGAACAGAATCATTCAAATGCTCAATATAATATTGGAGCTATATTTGATGAGGGACGAGGCGTTTCCCAGTCTGCTGAAGAAGCTTTAAATTGGTACAGAAAGGCCGCATTAAACGGTAATGCAAATGCACAAAGGAACGTAGGATTCATGTATTTCGAGGGACGAGGAGTTCCTCAGTCTCATGAAGAAGCTTTTTTGTGGTTCAGTAAAGCTGCCGATCAAGGAGATGCGATTGCTCAGAGTAACTTGGGATTTCTGTATTATGAGGGACGAAGCGTTCCGCAATCAAATGATGAAGCTTTTAAATGGTTCAAGAAATTCTCTGAGCAAGGCGATTTGATCGGACAAAGTTTTCTTGGATTAAGGTTTCCTGAAGAAACGGGTGTTGCTCATTCGGAAGATGCTTTGGAATGATATAAGATCGCTGCACAATAGAGGAATACAACGGCATAATATAATATTTAAATAATAATCTGTTGACGATGTGACATTTTCACATTCGATGATGAAGTGAGTTGGTGTAACAATACCGCAGAACATCGAAAAGCATTTTTTTAGTTTAATAGTTTGTTGAGTATGAAAAGTACTGAATTATGTGTGCTGTCAAAGTGTTTTTGTGCTGCTCATGATACTTTGGTGGATTTAATTCGTTCCTTTTTCTTTTTCTAGGATTAAAAATGGCCGGTCTCAGACATTTTGCTGAGTTGTAAGTCAGAGCAACTGCTTCGCTTAGCGATACTTGACCGCTGTCGTACCATTTTACCGTGAATTCCGTCTAGAAGGCTCCTAAAACTAAGTATCTTCCATTTGCCACTGAAAACCGCTTTGGGCGATGTAATATGAGATAGAATAGGGATGAAACCAAAAATATCATCACGCGGTCTCGGACTATTTGTCACCGCAGTACTTATAATGGTAAGCAGAAAGCACTGTTCTCAAGCAGTAGTAATGATCGGTGATGACAATACCGTATTTCTTCCAATAGACGCCCTCCCTCCAATAGACGCCCCCCTCCAATAGACGCCCCCCTCAAGCGTAGGTTGAAATAATAGACGCCCTCCCTCCAATAGACGCCCCCCCCCCAGGTAATCGTCCTTCCCTAGTGTAATTAAAGTAATATAAAAGCCTGTGCAGTGTAGTTAAACGCTGAACTCCCATTCAAATATGACTACGAATACAGCATAATCCTTATATTTATGAATGATATTGTATGCTGGAGAAGCAATTGGAACAAAAGATGCTCTTTCTCCAACGAACGCCAAGTTCAAATATCGGTTGAAATAATAAACGCCCTCCCTCCAATAGACGCCCCCCTTAAGCCTAGGTTGAAATAATAGACGCCCTGGGCGTCTATTGGAAGAAATACGGTAATCAATTGCGGAACAAGAGTTTCTTTACGAAATATTCTCGAACAATCAATAAGATACTGGTGCGGAATGATAGATAGATATAATTATTTAAGTCACTCTGCATTCACTATCACATTCACAAATAAAAATACGTAGTGATTCTAGAGGTAACAGCATAGTGACAATAGCACGAGTTAAAAACATCACATAACGGTAGAACGAAGAACACGATGTGTAAAATGGCACGGTGAAGCAGACAAAGTCACGACGGCCTAAGCCTAAGCGCCGCGCTCAAACTGGACCAGATAGCCTTTGGAGTTGATGATCGAACGACGGCGAACCCATACCGTATACCTAAAATGTTCATTACTTTATTTAATAGGATGCTACCTGATTACTGTCGGTAGTTTGCTAAGAACAACAATTTAATTAATTATACTGCCTTCTATGTAACGTTTTCATATACTTACAGTTTAAAATCATGATTCTGTTAAAACCAAAGTGTGAAGAAATGGATCATAAATAAGCGATGAGGTAAAATGAATCATAGTGAAATAGAGAATATTGCAATGAAGCCATCCCTCAATTTTCCTACAAGTATGTCAACTTTCGACTCGATCGCAATGTACTACTATTTTTCATAACAACGTAGTTGATGCTACAATCAAAGTGAAGGAAGAACGAACCTAGCCGCCCAGGCGGGAGAGAAAGCGGCGCAGCAGTTGGACTGCAGACCGAGTCGGCATTGGTCGGCATCGACGCAAATTTGCTCGAACGATTCCTTCGTCGGAAAGACCTTGGGATCGTTATGCGTCAGCAGCTGAATGTCGTTCTCCCGCGCGTACTGTTGCAGCTCCGGAGGTACCTGTATAAACCCATGTTTAGACGTGATCGCACTTTCATCCACAACTTTAAAGTTTTTAAAGCTATACGATCTGGCAGCTGTGCTACTTACGGCGAAAAGGTGCTCAAAAAATAGACAGCAATTTGACAAAATTATACTATATATTTATTTGTAATAAGAAAAAGAAGTTTTCGTCTCGCAAATGCGTCCAAACAACAAATTATTGTCTATGCTAAATCCTCATTCTTCCCGCTTTGGCATGTAAGGTGTTCCTGCAACGGAAAGTACCCCTTTTAATAGACACTACTTTAAACCTCGGATTCTTCGTCAAGACCCAAAAAAAGTCGAATAAAAATGCCCTTTTCACTAAACAAGAATACATTTTCAAGTATAATCAATAAGAAAAATGTGATGTTAAAGGAAGAAAGAGTCCTTGTTTAAGTGGCAAAAATATAAAAAGGGCTTGTAATATTGTTATGTAAAATAACGAACCGCGCAACAGCCGTCCATGTTGTAATGATCGATGCACGGCTTGACATCTTCGGCCCACTCGAACAGCGCTTTGAGCTGTTCTACTTCGAGATCAGCGACACCGAGACTGAACGCCTGATTCTTGGCAACCAGCGTCTCCAGCTGCTTCCAAACTCCCTTCACCTTCTCCAGCCACGCTGCCGCCTCTTCCGCATCGCTCGCCGACGCCGGCAAGTCCAACTGAAACATTGCATTTCTAATTTTTTCTCATTCATAGATATGCTTCGTTGCTGTTCTCATCAAAATGTTCAGTCGGTAAGAAGATGGATGACCATACGCCGTAGTCGGTCAGGTTAAGCTTCTCAAGGCGTCATATTTGAGATAAGACTTCATTTTGGCAAAAGTAGTACCTGTGACATCACTTTATGACGTCGTTTTATGTCATCTATCTTGGCCTAAGCCTAAGCAGCGCCATGACTACTTCCGCTTATCATTTTTGGCAAAAATCATAGGACTATATTATTGAGAGCGAGAATGATTATGTTGCTGATAAAAGTCGCACGGTTTTTATGCTAATCCTTTCCGATTGCAAAAAACAATTTCATATTACAACGAAGTATATGGAGCGCGCACCTGGATGGGAGGAAAGGCGACAATGAGCTGCTCGACGTGATCGGTCCCGAGCTGCTCAAAGGTCGCTTCCAGACACTGTTGAACCTGTTCGAAGTCGACTCGGCTGAGGAACACCTTCAGCGTGATTTTCAGACTGTCGCGGTCGTCGTGGTCGCCCAGCACGTCATTCGCGTTGTCTTTTGGCAAAAGAATCGTGCCGCTATCCCTAGAAGAGTCTCTGTTTTAGAATAGTTCTAATCTCTTTTATGTAATAAGCTAGTTCTGGTCTTACAACGAAGTTTAGCGCAAGATTTGCTGCTACCGTTATCGTAAGTCGAGAAACTATCGGCGAGAACGTCTAATTTTTTCAAATTATTTTGATGGCTCGACATTTATTGCGATTGCAAGAAAAAAATCACTGTTTTCTAATTCACTCTACCACACTTACGTCTGTTTCTACCGAACTAACCACGATGATATAATAGTACTGATCCCGCAACGATATGTAGAATTTCATATTAAACGTAGTGTGGTGTCTCCATGACTGCTTTGTTATCGAATTTTGACGATAACGACTAAAAGCCGATTAGCAGTAATAAACTTCTCGATCAAAAAATTTGAATACATCGTTTTGTCTTGATCAGGAAATGGTTAGCAAAACAAAGCAAAAAAGCAGAGCACTGACTTGAGTTCATTCTCTCTCGGGGTCCAGTTGCTCAACTGGAGCTTGAGGCACTGCAAGAGTTCTTCGGCGGAGTTCTTGTAGCCTTTCATTTTCAGCTCGCCATAATTGTTGATGTTGCCGGTGTGCAAGCGAAAGTTTTGCCGGGCCGCTAGTCGCTCAGCAAACGTCATCTTCTCTTCTTTGCAATCGCCGCGTCGCCGCTCTCCACTAACCTGGTTCAAACATTAGAACAGGCCCAGTCGCACAACTCGACAAACATATATTTGCTCATGGATGGCGATAGCCAACCAAGTATATCGTGGCAAAACAACGCAATTTTCTGGAAATTCTGGGCGTTTACTCGTTATAATAGTCGACTGTCGACTGAAATACAGTAGAACATACATACAAAGCAGCAAAGAGGTGCGCCGACGACAAACAGGTTGTACTGAGAAGCATGACGTCATTGATAGAACTATGACGTCATCGATCGAAGCGGATCGACTCGTCTGGCGCGTTCGACTGACAACACACCGGATGGGGCCAATTTCATAAAAATTATGTAAATGTAGAAAAGTAATTACATAATTGCATTCTCATCACAAATTCAGCATTATTATAGCAAGTTTTGTGAAAAATGAGTGATGACATTGCAGAAATAGAACTACGCTTCTACATTTTATAGTCAAAATATCCCGATCAGTAACAGAAAATTCTACATTAAATAAGGTTAACTAATTCGAAAGTCGATAGCACTCTTCTATATAAATTCAAGCTCGTCAAGACCAAGAAACGACTATCATTCTTGGTGAAAAGCGGTGTTTTCGCACCGAGGTGCGAGCTAATCTTTGCCAACTACAATGCCAGGCGAGATTTCTTGTTACTGATCGAAAAATGTTGACTATACATTAACATTAGTTTTATGTAATCGGCCCCTGAACGCGATCGATCAGGACTTGAGGCTGCGCTGGAAATGGTTCGAGCCGACCTGCCCACCACGCATCGCCCGCTGGACATTCTGCTCGAATTGCTTCCGGTTCGACTGCAACACCTCGGCCGCCTCCTTGTTCAACGGATCCTCCGGGTTCGGTTCCAGGAAAAGATACTGCAGACCGTACACGATCGAACTAATTGTCAGCACTGGCTTCCAATCTTCTCTGCAAACGCAATCAGGGTCATACTCGAGTGTAACAATTTCTCCTCGGCTACATTACAGGGTGGTACTTAAAGGGGAACTGCGGTCACCTTTAGATAAAAAGAATCTACTATATACTGTGTTTCAGCTATCTTTAAAAAGCTGACTGCAAATCATATATGTCTGTATTGTAAATAGCCTACCGCTTAGTGGCTTTTACAGGTAGCTGAAAAAATTGTACCCCACAGTTCTTTCAACTGGAAGTGACCGCAGTTGCCCTTTTACTATTGCAAAACATTTCGCGATCTTCGGTCGAGTTTACCTCTCGGGAATGTACCGTTAATTGTTTTTAAATATGCGTGACGAGCTCACTGCGAATACTAGCCATTTATGTTGCAATTAAATTACCATTAAGTAGTTTTGGCGTGCGTAGTTAATAGTAATTTGCTTACATTGCTCAGTGCAAAGGGTGACTGCAGTTCCTCGTAAAACGACTGTGTTTCAATAAAACAGGCAAGCTCAAATCTCGGTCGGTGCTCAAAACCAAGCGCAAATCATTTAAGCACTACAGTAACCGGCTTTTGGAAAGTAAAGCAGTCCATACTGTATGCGTACAGTTTCAAAATGGCGCCCAAAAGAAACATAATCGAAAAGGGTGCAAACTTAAAAATGAGCAGAAACAAACCGGAGAATGTTGAGGCAGACATTTCCTTCCAGATCAATGTTCGGATGGTAGACAGACGTGAGACACTTCACCTTGGGTGCATCGTGCGGATAACCAGGTCCAACTTTGAAGTCGAAGGTAAAAATACCTCCGCGGTAGAAGCCCTGCAATTAATCGATGCCTCATCCGCAGTTATAGAAAATATATCTCTTTAAAACCTCGTCAGGCGCAATGGAAAGCGTGAAATGTAGCAGGTCGTTCGGGTCTGGAACCTCCAAGTGGCAAGTTTTTGGAAGATGCAGTTCAGTCATATCTGAAACGAACAAAGTCGTGACTCGTGATGTTTGCAAATGTTGTCTAACACGCTTAAGTATAAGAACTATTAAAATTGAATATTATGATGGAACATTTGCGACGTCATAACACATACACTGGCATCAAAAACCATAACAATGACGTTCATGATAGAGAAGCTCACCGATTAAACGCGAAAATTAAATCGTTTCGTGTGATATAGCTTTGAAAGCTCGCTAGAATAAGCTAGAATACTGTCAACGCGAGTTACAATAGCTCCTGGCACAAGATGATGCAGAAGGGATATTATAAAAATGTGCCCTCACCTTTTTGTATTCGGAGTTGGGCGGCGCTCTGACGAGCCGTCGAGCCGTTGGGTTGTTCATTGCCCTGCTTCTGTTGCTCTTTCAAACTGAACAACCGAATCATCGCGTTCACAGCCGCTTTATACCTCTTCCCGTTATATCTTGTTAACGATGACAATTCGCTATGGCGTCACGGCGAATGGTCAAACAAGTCGATCAGTTGAGCGAAAGTGTGTGTGTGCCGAGTGTTTTATTAATGCTGCCGTCATTGAGTGCAGAAGTAATTATTTATTCTTGAAGCGGAACGAGAACGTAGTTGTGAATCCATTTCAAATGTGGAGAACATGCACGTCGTAATGCGAGAGCAATGCGGACTGCGTCAACGCACGCGGCGGCGTAAATAACGAGGCGACTAACAAAAAGGTGGATTTACTTTTCTGCTAAAAGTCCTTGAAATGCATAGAGAATAAGTTCGAGCTAGAGACTGATGTAAAATGCGTCATTTTTAGGGGGAAAGCCGCCGGCAACGGTGAGATTAGAGAGGCATTGTGCCTTGCGAAGGCGACTACTGACGAAGATGTCGCTGCTTCGCGTGCTACCAGCTGGAAGAAGCGCCCCGTTGGTGCAGGTGGCGAGCTTGCACCAGTCGTCCAAGCAGTGCGAGCAGGCTAGCCAGCAGCAAGGTCAAGGCATCGGTGGGGTCACTCTGCCCGGTCCCGTTCGATCCGGCACGAGTTCCGCCTACAGAAAGGGTAAAAGCCTCGCGCTTTTCACTTTCTCAAAGTATATGGGGATATTTTGCGCGCTTAAGCGCAAGATTTAATAGTGCATTACTTCGTTATGGATATTAATTTTACACAATTAATCAAAAATACTGAAAATCAACAGTTCAACACATTCGGTTAGCAGGGCTTTGAGACGTAGAGTGCGTATCATTTAACATCGTTGGTCAACCAGCGCTTTATACCGCCTCTTTAACAATAACTAAGGCTCCTTTTGCACTCTTAGATTACTCTTCCTTATTCACCTTCGTTAAAATTTCAATCACCTTACACAAAAGCGCAAACATAACCACTCTAACTATCACATAATTTACTGTCGACTGCGTGGATGCAAAAGCTTAAATCAGCGTACCGGCAGTTGATGTTGTCTATTGGCGCGCACTTTCCGCTGTAACCGCAAAAATATCTTACAGGAACGGGCGGTCGCAGCAGCTTCTCTGGCAATGTGATCACCGTATTTGGAAATAGCGGCCGAATCGGTCTGCCAGTGGTCAACAGACTGGCCAAGGAAGGCGCCCAAATGATCATCCCTTATCGCTGCGACGGCTATTGGCTTAAAGAACACAAAGTCGTCGGCGATCTTGGACAAATCTTATTCTTTGTACGTTTTTATTCTTTTTAGCATTTATTTAACTATTCAATTAATTGATCTTGCTTGCAGCCGTTTCATTTGAAAGATGAAGCTTCCATCCGCAAAGTTGTCAAGTACAGTAACATCGTCATTAATCTGATTGGAACAGGCATTAACACCAAGTGAGTCTTTTTACGCTTTAAAGGCGATGGATGGAGCAAAGGAAACGAAATACTTTCCCTTCAAAATAATTCATTATTGTCTCCGAAATGAGGAAATTACCCAAAAAATACTTCAAATGGTCCGCCAAATGGAAACCCTCTTTGCGTTCAAAACATGAGGAATGCTTCAATAAAGAAAAAGAGCAGTCGAAATTGTATTAAGGTCATTAAGAGTAAGATATCTTTTGTAGCTTAAATTTACAGATATGCGTATGTTTATCTTGAAAGCTGATCAACGTAGTGAAATTTATTCATACCGATACTTAGGGGACCGATCAAAATTACTGGCATAAGTGAAATATCAGTAGAAGAGAAATGGTTATAAACATGCTTTACTTTAATTCTGTTTCAGGCACTTTTCGTTCCATGACACGAACGTTGATGGAGCCCGACGATTGGCGCGAATCAGCCGGGAGATGGGCGTCGAGCGGTTCATCCACTTCAGCGCCCTCAACGCCACCACCGACCCCGAGCCTGTACTCATCCCGGGCGGTTCACAGTTTTTGCGCACCAAGGTCGGTTACTGTATTTTTGACAAGTGCTTAATGGTCAGTACAGTGAAATATTATTTTGATTTTTATTTAGATGATTTTAAGGTATTCATTTGCAATAATATACTAAGAAGGATCTAGTGTAATGTTTAACATACGAAATAGCATGTGCTATTTTGAATAGCACATTATTGACGCTGACTTGATTTTGAATTCACTAACATTGCATCACTTTATTTCCTCATTAAAGCAAGATGTGCAAGAAAAAGAAGTCGACATGAATTTTTTATTGGTTATTGAGAGAAGCATCTTGTAACAATTATCACTAATTAATCCCAGGCTCCGTCGATTCTTCGATTTTATAAGTAGCTATTCGTCAGTTGCACTAACAGTCTACAAAAAGTTAAAGCTCATCATGTCGTGCTTTCTTTGTTCTGGTATGCTCCTCTTGAAGTTTGTATTTATACCGACGTTCTCGCTCCTCTAGCGCTGAAAGAGTTCTGATTATTTATTTGAAATTCTGATCAATATTGAGTAACCTTCTGCATAAGTACGATACTCATTTGTGTTGACTCCGTGTAACAGTCGAGCTGCGTGGAGAAGCGCAACATCTTTGTTGTCTTCCTCTTCTATGTAAAAAATCGGCTCTTCGACGATGTTGTGGTAGTCCTACAATAGCTTAGTGATTAATTCGAGTGTCGCAGACTGGTCACCTCTTTTCAATGCTTAGGCTTTCGGATTTATTAAGTCTAATCTAAGGCTCAGCATTAAATAAGATAGCACATATGCTATACAAGAGTCAATTTCATATACGCATTCTTTGGCCCCGAATCGTAGTATTGATGAATTATTTTACATGATGACGCTAGGTTTTCTCTTCGGGTGAGCCCGGTTTTGGGCTAGGTAGCGTTATAAAGTATCTAGATAAAGAGGGTTCCACGACTTCCCAAACAGTTCGGTCACTTACATGATTGCCGTAGAGCATGTTGATGTTCCGTCTGAGGGCCAAATATTGCTGGTTTTGATCGTAGTCGGGGCCGTACTTTTTTCGCAGGTCATTTATGAGATCCCTTTTGGTCTTTCTCGGTCCTTCTCCGTCGAGCTTCCTAAATTCCTCGTGCGATATGCGCACGCGTGGAATGCTGGCGTCTTCAAATGATAGGTGTCCTGGCACTCTTATTGGGTCTCTTACCTCCCCTCCGTTTACAGTTTTGCTCATGCACCATAATTGCGACAGTATAAGCACTAGCGCCCATTGCTTCATATCGTTATAATTTTACGTTTCACACAAGGCGCGTGTACAGATTAGAACGACGTTCAGAATTGCTCTTGATTGCGCCGCGATTTCATTCCGATTGGTGACGTGTGCTTGGCTGCTTTTTAAAAATGCAGAGATTTTGTGACCGCGTGGGGAAAAGCGATTGATGCTAAGAGCGGACGCTTTTCGTTGGCTTACACTTTAGTCCATTCCAAATTGTGACGGTAGATAATGCTTATAGAGAATTTTTGCACAATGAAGTCGATGATTTACGCTGTTGTTCTGATTAATATTTGACCTAATTACTTTTTCCTGAGTCAGGAACAGTGTCATAACCAAATTCAATTCAAACCGCCGCTCAATTTCAGGCTCTCGGCGAAATCGCGGTTCGAGAAGAGTTCCCCGATGCGACGATCATCCGACCCGCCCAGATGTTCGGCGAACAGGACAGGTTCATCATGACGTACATCAGCAACTCGCGCAAGATCCCCTTCTACAACACGGTGCACATGTATCGTGGCGGAGAGGAAACGTACAAGATGCCCGTTTTTGTACGCGCTAATCTTTGAGGGAGGTTACTGTAACTGATGTTACCACGCGTTTTAGAATAACGATGTAGTCATTGGCCTGCAGAAAATTGTTCAGGATCCGTCTACGGTCGGCCAGACTTACGAGTTTGTCGGGTAAGGAGAATTTCGGAAATTGTGGTATTCTTGTATAGCCGTAATTTCTTAGTCAGTAACAAGAAAATGAAGTGTTAATCCCGTAGAGATGAGGGGTAAAAGCGTGGACCACGCAGCGAACGTGCTCGATTTAGTTCCCCACACTAAGCATGCTACGTTTTTCCCTGCAGCTCGCTGTAACTGATTAAGAAATTATGACGATATATTGTATGTGATGGTATTCGTCGTGTGCTCTATCCGCCGCATTGCGCGATCAGAAACATTCTTGCTCATATTGTCACGCCTTCAGACCGCACTGCTACCAACTGTCCGAGTTGGTGGACTACATCCTGAGGAAGGCGTTGCTGGTCAAAGAGCTGCACCAGGAAGCGAAGCGTCGCCATGGTTACAATCCCTACACGACGTACGTTTCTTTCTTTTCTATCGCTCGAAGTACCGACCGAACACATTTTAGCATGATGACCAACCTTTTGGAATTCGTCGGACGGTTCCGACGACACACCCCTTACTTTGACTGGGAGTATTTCGAAACTGTGGTACGTACTGGTTCTCAACTTGCGATTGGGTGCCCGCTGGGCGTGAACTATTTCTCGCGGATTAGGCTGATATGACGGCGATTTTCATCTTACCTGATGAGTTTCGCCACCCCGAATGCTACTTGAGCTTGAAATGGTTTAGGCTCGACAGCTTATCAATGACTAGAATACCCATGGTCCTTCAAAATATCCTGAGCGCTTTGTCCCACAATTGTAGGGTACGCTTTTTGGAGTCCTCCCCTCAACAGTGTAAGAAAGGGGCCCACTTTTGGATGCGACAGTAGATTATGCGGTCGGCCGTCGCATGCCTGACACCGCGATGTTGGAATGGAAACTTTCCGCAGCAGTGCTGCTACCAATTTACCAACCAATTTATGCATAACCCTTACGGTTTCGTAATTAAAGTGGTCTTCAGGAGTGCACAAACGACGTCTTGACGGGCGCTCCGACATTAAAGGACCTCGGAATGCGAAAGCTGACAGAGTTTGAGCACGTCGGAGGCGAAATCGCTCGCGTGGTGAGTTCATTGGTCACTTGTGGTCATTTGGAAATTGACCACTATATTGATGCTTATCGTTATATGTTCTTCACATTTGTTCTCCATAGGAACTCTGCTATAGTTATTTTTGCTCACTTATCAAGTAGGAATTTGGTATGCTTTGTATCGCGGGGCGGCACTTCGGATACTGATATGGAGCCTTATTTTTCGTTTACCCAAGTTATGAATTCTTGTCGTATAGGCAAGCTACAGTCACTTGTAGCTGTGGGGAGCGTAATTTTTTGTTAGCTGCGTAGCCGCGGGTTAAGTACGATTTGAAGCGATCAATGAAGTGCGCGCAGCTAACAGCATTTTACAATAAATTTTGCACGGGTTGGGGTGAATGGCGTATCCTTTAAGCAGATATGCGTCTGTCCGACATATTCTAATACCCATCACAAACTATTCGCACGCTTTCAGTACGGCTACTACAAGTGGATCCAAGACAATTACGGAGATTTGAAACCGCCACCACTGCCCATTCGTAGTCCACCGATTATCCGTAAGCGGTCAGCCAGAGTGAACGCGCAGAGCAGTTTCGGCGCGAACGTCGCCGCCAACGTCTCCTAGATTTCATTGTCGAATTAGATGTCGCCTTTGTAAATTACTCTGTGTTGAATAATGATTAGTTACGGAGCAGTTTTCCTATGTTTATTAAAATGCGCCCTGCTCGCCGACGCGCCGCAGTAGTTGAGTTCTCTTCTGTTGTGATTAAGCGTTAATTCGTTGTGTATGCAATGGTCGGTTTGCGCAGAGCGGTGATAAAACTTTATTGCGAATATGGAAATATGGCATATCACGCGAGATGTTAACAAATCACACGAGCTGATAACAAATAACGCGGGTCGGAAACAGCAAATCACATCAGCCTCGTTAACAGCAAAACGATCGCTAACGCAAACGGTCAATCGCAGTGGAGACATTCACGATTGTGCGGACTAGTGCATCGCGCTTCGTGTCCTATTCGGCCGGTAACAATCATTGCGGAAAGTAGAAATCCTTACTCCGCTCTGCTTCATAATGGACTTAAACATTACTTTTTAACTCTCGAAGGACTTCAACAATGATTATGTTTTCGGTCGATCGAAAAGGTGATAGTACATATATATAGCGTCTTGGAGCAATCTAGCTTCTTCGCACATTGAAAAAACTCGCAAAGAAGCGCTTACCCACGAAGAAATATAAACTATAGAATATAACGCGCAATTGTCCGAAGTGCGCGCGTAAGACTGACTCTCGAGACGAAGAAGCCAGGTGACAGCAAGGCACATCGAAAGTGGACTAATCTGAAGGAATATTAGGGAACGTAAGCGAGTGGGAAAATTGCTCAGAGATCAGCGGGCTTTTCCTTAGCCAGCTTACGCTTCAGTTGGGCGATCGCGCCGAGCTGGTGCTCGCGCCACGCCCGGTGGGCCGCCAGCTTTTCAACCGGGATCTTCTGGTTCAGGTCGCTCGCTATTTTCTCCAACGTCTCCGGCTCAAAAAATGTTGGCGTCGGACCAAAATCGTTCAGTACTCGAATTACTCCCGGGCCGTATCGCTCGTTGTGGTGCTTGATGCCTGAATCAAGGACTATGATGAGACTGTGTAGTTTGGATAAGGTTAGATTATATGCATGTTAAATCACGCGGAAAAATGGGTCCCATACAAGCTCTTGTACCCCCAATTCGTGAGCATTTAAAAGAGGAACTGAGGTCGGGTGTATTAGATGAAACAATGGTGAGAAAGGTGTCATGAAAGCAAGAGTAAAAGTACTTTAGTATCCAGCGTTTAATTTCAGTTTGCATTTACTTTCGTGGAAGCCCTCATCTGTATTTAAAACAGTTGGTCAGTAATCCTGTGCACTACGTTTAAATGATAGGAGTATCGATTTACAATATGAAATAAAAAGTAATATATTCTCACCGTCGGCATTCATATGAGACACCTCGAGAGGTCCGTAAAACGCCCAACGTAGTCCCAATCCCTCGCTTATGACCTTGTTGACGTCGGCGGTCGAAATGACCCCCGAATGCACCATCCGCCACGCCTCTGCCAGTATGGCGTATTGAAGGCGATTAATCGCGAATCCGTCCACTTCGCGGGTCAGCTTGATTGGAGACTAAACATCGACTTCTTGACTATATTTGGATTTGTATTACGTACTTTACATTGCAGGATATTTTAAAGCATTGCGCAGAGACCGCCTAAGTGTGACTTTACAGTGTTTTTCTTCATAATTCATCACCTCTGCATTCCATTTAGTAATACTAGAGTCAATTTCATTACTTTTGCAATAAATTAGAACGCTAGTTTGGCTAAAATGAATGTAAAAGTGACGAATTATGATGGAATCCATTCCAACTATAATAACTGACCTGTCCAATCGCAGTCATCAAAGAATAGGTTATGTCGACAACCGCAGGTTTTGTCCAAGGGGCGGGAATCAACTCGGTCAACGGACAGTAGACGGGAGGATTGACTGGATGAACGACAAGGCAATTCTCGCTGCAAATAATTGACTCGTTGTTAGAGTTTGCGGCAACACTTTATGAACGAGACGAGCAATAGTACAATAGGAAAAAGGAATGAGAAAGAGAGAATGCAGGGAGGGAGCCGACCAGTCACTGCGAGAACAAACAATGAGAGTGAGAAGTGGTTAAGGAATCGTGGCGGATCACTTGAGACCACTAGTTCGACCATACCCCATGACACTCGCAAAGTAGTCCGCAAAAAAGCCGACAAACCACTAAAGGACAGACCGATGTTTCAAGTTTTCAGTGAACTTTGACGGCGCCAGGGTCGATGTACTGCTTGCGAGGATCGTGTCGGGACCAGTCAGGCTGTCGATTTTCATGAACAAGTCCGTTTTCAGTTGCAAATCCTCCACCGCCGACTCCTGCAACGATTGGACATTATTAATAACGCGTCAAAGTAAAAGTAGAGCAAAATTGACCGACTTGAGCGTAAATTGCACCAGCAAGACACTCTTGAAGATCGGTCGTAGTGCTAAGATTGGCTAGGCGCTCTTCAATAGACAACGTGCCATGTAACAGACCTTCATCCTGAAATCAACAAAAGTACGGGCTGTTGGTAGGAGCACAGCGGTACAAGCATTCGAACCTTCAGCTTGTTGAGCTTAAATTGAACCGCATTCAGGGCTGCGTCGACACGATCCTGACTGATGTCGTACATGCACACTTGGTAGCCGCCGCCAAGGAAGAGCGTGGCCCAGCAATGACCAATCATACCGCTGTAACAAGTTTGGTCAGTCGGTGTACTTTTTGCTCAAAACGGTGCTTGTACGAATACTTCTAGTGCCGACGTGATCGTCAATAAGCGTTGCACCGTCAGCTCCTTACCTCCATTCTTCTATCGTTTTAAACCTGCGCAATTGCATACTCTGATCTCGATTTTGTGCAAGAACTCACTTGATCTCTTCGTGTTTGTAAATTAGTGCTGGATTGTTCATCCGCTATGACCGAATAAACTGTCTCATACCTTCCCTCGACTACAATGCGACGACAGTTCACGAAGAAGCAGCCGTACGCGTAAAAATTAACGCTTTTAACGACTCACCTGCCAATGATGGCGATTTTCTCTCGTTTGCTCTCAGCCATGGTTTCCGATTCGGTCGAACAACAGCACCAGTATTAAGATTCGCTTGTCAAGTAGTTGAAACGGTCATGTAATGAAAGAAGACGGCGTCGTTTGATCGTTTTGTCGGTCGTCTGTATCTGGGCACTGATATGACAGCGGCTGCGTTCGCCCGGGTGCTGACCTTTTTTACAACGCCTCGCAACACGATCATCGCCACTTGAACGTTAATGCACCGTTTTGGGTCAGGACGCGCGCATTGATTCAGACTACAGTATTCGCAACGATTATCACGTCAGCATTATCATCGATCAAATCGAATTGAATCAAATCGAAGCATCTTCGCTCTGCTCGATAAACCTTGCGAAAAGGGAGAGAAAACCAGAAGTTAAGGAAGACTGATAAGAATCGACGCGACAGATGGCCTCCCCGGTGTCCATTTCTCCGCCATCTGGTAGTCATGGTGCTGGTAGCAAGCGATATACTAACGAGATCAAAGTCATTCAAGAGTTATTTCAGGTATCTTTTCTTTTCTTGTCTTTTCCAAATAATTCAGCTGTGCAAGTGTGACTGACAGTGATTCAGCCGACTTCTTCCATTATTTCGAAATTGATCTTATTACTAACAATTTTGCGACACGTTGCCTAGTAATTTGAGTCTTAATCGATAAAATTGTGATACTTTGACTTGCAGGACTACAATGCACTCGGGTACAAACAGGCGTTGGCCGAACTCGACCAAGCATTGATCGATATGTACCCAACCATCGTCATCGAACCGCTGCGCCTCGGTAAACTATTGCAAACATTGCTTGTACTAACGAGAGGCCTGTTAGTCAACGTTTTCTGAAGGGGTGTGGCACTGTGGACGCCCATCTCTCATCATGAGTTAGGTTGGGGTACCACGTCCTTCCTAGAAACGTTATTAAACTAATCCCACACGAATGTTAGTGATTGATATTGCATACAGCTTCATTAAAAATCATTTGATCAGTAGCTAGAAATCTTTGATTGAATAAGACAACTTTCGATTAATGTACGCACCTAAAGACCGAGAGAAGACTATCATTCTTGGTGGAAAACGGTGGTTAAGCATTGAAAAGTTAGCTCATCATTGCCAACTACTGTGCCTTGCTCGATTTCTTACTGATCAGCAAATTTCGCCAATATAAGCATTGATCGAATGGATACTTTCAGGCGATGACACGGCTCGTTGGATTCTAGTAGGCAACCTGCTGCATCGAACGACAGTGTGGGGCGGCATTGGTGGCTGTCTAGGCGTCGCCCTCCTTCCAGATAGTACTCTACTTTGGCTGCCCGTCCCGTTGGCTACGGTGTCGCTCGGTGCGTTCGTCGCCTACACCGCCTCTTGGATGTCCGATCCGTGTCGGAACTATCAAGTCGAAACTGACAAGGTAGATATTGTCGTACGAGGACACTATGCCTCATCCGGCCGGATTGCGTTTTAAGACGCCACACGCACTTGCGTTGATTTTATGCGGTATCGTATCCGTACGCTTGTGGCGTGTAGTTAAGCAAATCCGGAATGTGAGGCATACCGTCCCCGTACCGATATTGTTGTATATCTAGCCCTCCGTAGGTATTAGACGTAGGAGTCGGTGTGGTTGGGCTCAACCGGATTCACTTTTTCAGTGACCAACATCCTAATTGTTTACTAATACGGAAGAGAGCGGTTGGACGCAACCGCTCGGCAGGAAGACAAATAACCAAGTTAACTGTACTAAATGGTTACTAGGTATCACTGAGATCACACGGTGTAACAGATGCTACTTAATAATGATTAATGATTGAATCGGCAGCGCTGCAGTTTATGGTATGAATGATCGCCTGTATTCTGAATTTGTCTTCTCCTTTCGTTCAAATATGTTAAAGCGTTTAGTAATATGACTTGCTTTTCTCAAAACGTAGAATCTTCGGACTTGTATTGGAAATATCCGAACTAGCTAAATGCAATAGTGCCCGAATAACCGCGTCAATTTTTCGATGTAGAAAAGCATTACTTTTATAAGGAGCATCCTCTATAGCTCACGGGACTTGTTCTTCAGTTCGTTCACCTCTCGCTATAACATTCTCACTGTCAACCTCAGCTAGACTTGAGGATATTTTTCAACTCAAATCAATATAAAATAATCCTCTTCGAATTTCCCTTCTACAGCAAAAATGGTATATATCCGTTGAATGCTTTACTTTTACTGTATTACATTAACGGCGCGATATTCAAAAGAAAGCATTTTTCAGCAACGCTTGGCGGCGCTAAACCTGAACAATCTGAGCAGTTCGAACTCGGTGATCGTGCTAACGCTGACGGACGACTTCAAGCGGCGATGCGTCCATTCGGCCGTCGCTCTGCTTACCGCCAGCGTATTCAGTTATCGCATGTACAAATATTTCTGCTCCACTTAGAGCGACTTGTCTGAATCAAGGCCGTGTTTATACTTCTGAAATAATACCTATTGTATGCTTGGTTGAACGGGATTTTGGCCCACTTGTTTGTTCCATACTTACCATTACAAGCGTAAAATCATTGCGAATCCCTCCGCTCTAAAACTGTGGATACCACCTTACCAAATAAAGCTGCACTAGATCTAACATACCGCATAGCTCGTATTATTTTTCAAACGTAAACACGACCTAACCATTTTACTCCTTATTCGTTTTCTTGAGTGATGTTGTGAAATACTGCATATCCCGTGTTTGTAGATCGTGCGGTCTTCTATCATGATTCTTTCGGACTGTATTGCTTGGGTGCTTCCACTCGACATTTTTACAAAAAGCGGTAGCCGCAACAACAACAGCAAACGTGAATGGTACAGGAGCCGACATACTAACTTAAGGGGGGTCTGCAGTCACCTTTATCTGAAACAAATGTATCGTATACTGTCTTCAGCTACCTATGACAAGCTGGCTGCGAATCATATCCGCTTATAATGTAATTAACTTAACGCTAAGTAGCTTGTCATAGATAGCTGAAAATAATATACGGTATAGTCCTCTCAGGTAGAGATGACCGCAGATTCCCTTTTAGGAGCCATCGAGCAAACAAATATCGATTCGACAACTTAACAATGCTGACAATTGATAGCGTGTAAAAGCAACAAATTGGTACATCCGAAAAAGAGGAGCATTTCTCGCGGCTTTCATATCTTGACCGTAAACGTCACACCGCTCGCATCGTTGCCTTTCTTTTGCGGAAACAACGCCGACGTTATCAGGTCTCGATCGACCGTCATTTCCGGCTTCTTGGCCACGGCCGAACTGCAAATACAATATATCTCAGTTCAATTCGTTGCCTTGAGAAATAAGAAAGCAAAAAAGCTGCTGCATAATGAAAAATACGCTTTAATCGCATATAATGTTATTATAACTTAAGAGAAATAGCGCAGTCACTCACGTCGTCTTCAGTTTCTGGCGCAGAGCGGGCAAGGTGCCTTGTTCGGCCTGCTTCTTAAGTGGCGATGAAACTTTGGGTGCTTGAGGCTCAGTTAGCTGGAGTCTCATTGGGACGCCTGCAACTTTCAGTTGAAGAAATGGAAATGCGTTAAAATGTGTTCAGATGCTTTCACATACCGTCCAGCTCTCGTTTGTCGTACAGATTGATCGCTTCTTCAGCGGCGCGGCGCGTACTGTATATCGCCTCCGCCAGACCCGGCTCGATTAGCCGCGACTCAACCAGTCCATTCACTGATGAACACAACTCCTGAAAACACTTATACTGTTACACTATGCAGTCACAGTGATCGACTGCGATTCATTTGATCAGTCATGCGGTTTATTGTTCGCCTGCTGTGCAGCTGCCTTTCGACCGTTCTCCTGCATTAGTGGATTGTTAAGACGTTCGAGGTGGCGTGCGAGCGCCCATCGGTTGCAATCTGGGGGATATAAAATATACTCTCCGCGAGATTTATACCTTTTTGAAATATAAACTGCATTAAATGAAGGTATGCTTGTCTGAGCTCTATTTCACTAAAGCTCAGCCACTGATACCAGAGAAAAGTTGGCTGCGTCTTATATCTCTGATTCGTGGACATAAATGGGTGAAATGTGACACTCAGCGAACTTATCTCAGAATTGGGCGACTGAGTTTTAGTGAAATAGGGTCCTGGGCGTGGCACCTACGTATCCACATAAACTCCTCCTTTAACATCCCCAGACAGCGCCTGCTGGCTACCTCTAATCATCATGCAAACAAACTACAAAACTCTCCAAGTTACAGAGGCGTTCAAATGATAAGATGCCAGAAAGCAGCGCAGTCGGTTCTCAGTCAATGCAGAAATTCAAAAGACGGACCGCGACATCATCGTTGGTGACAGAAGAGGCAAGGTTAGTGATGAGGACACGAATGCCACGGACAGCGGCGGATTTCTGCTGAGGCGGTGGACCGAGACGCGCGCGAGCGGATGTCGTTCGTATTGGTGACTGTACATCTTCCTCGTCCTCTTCCATGCTCACGTCGGTCGGCTCGTACGGCGTGTGGTCTGCCTGCGCTTCCTTAAAAATACCGCGAAATTCATAAATTATTGCGAGATCATAATTTGTCGTGAAATTCAAGACGGTAATGTCGTTAACTGTCTCCTTTTAACTTGTTCTGAATAAAAACTGATTCACTCTAAATATCTACAGTTAAATAATAGTTACTGTCGACGCTACAGGTATTACGTCCGCTGCTTTAAATTATCAGCCCATGTTTATCACAACGCCGTTCTCTTAGTCAATCATTTCCCATATGCAGATGCGAAATACGCGGTCCCTCATCCCAATTCGTCCTCTGCACTCTATTCAAACACAAGGCTGACAAGAAAGAATGCAAAAAATTAGCAATTACAATGCAAGACGGTGTAAAATTATCTAATTCAAGAGCCCTAATTATCGACATTCCTTTAAAAAAATGCCATAAAATCACTCAGCGCAATGAATTATCACACATTCGCACTTTTCCGCTTCGAAAAGACTGATTTAGGAATATTGTTTTACAAAAGAGCCAAACGATTGCAAAATGTAGCTACAAAAACTGACCCGCATGGCACTGATGAACATTGCACTCGGACCAGTTCGGGTCACTCCAACCTGTCGACTTCGTCCGTCAGTCAGAACCGATGCCGCCGAATTTCCCACTCGTCTTGTAACCTTAAAAACACGCAATCATTCTCCATCGGTTGTTACATGCTAAACCAGCCGTGAAGGTTTGAATTTTGCAATGTCTGGTAATAGAATATATGGCGTAACGTATAGAAGCTTACATCTTCATTAAGTGGGTCGGATATTTCGCTGGGAGAAATATATCAATAAGCGAACGCATAAATATTTGCATGAAATTTTCAAAAAACGTGAAATTATTCGCCTGTTTACTAAAGATCTGGCATAAACGCTAAAAAACGTCTGATCGCTGGAACAACTTAATAAACGAAATAATAAATAATAACTTGTGATTGAATCGCTGACAGTAACTGTAACAATTGATATTTGAATGAAAAAGCGTACAGTTTGAAGTCCCAAGTCCTCCTGTCGAGATAATGGATGACGCATAGTCTGAAGTCCCAAGCCCTCCTGCCTAGATAAAGGAGAACGCAGAGCGGTGGTCGACAGTAGACGAGTTGATTTCGGATTGACGATCGTCTTTGATAGGCCTCCTCCAGACACGGTCACTCGCGAATTATCAATCTACGCACAGTAGCTGTAATTTACGAAGTATTTTCAACGATACTCACCGTTCTAGTCAGCTGAGCAGCGCCTCCGAGTCTTCCAATTCGTATTTGCTGCTTCGCCTATATGAAAAAAGTATTTAGTTTGTCGCACTGTCTATGGAGGTCAGTTATCGCCTTATGTGCAAGACGCCAAATTATTTCCTTAAAGCATTTTTACTGCTTCGCGTATATAAGATATAAAGTATCAGTTTATTTTCTGTATATGTGAGATTATCAGATACTTCTCCGTCAGCAATATATCGGAATTTTTCTTTCGAGAAATGGCACAGCGGCCTTCAAAAATGTTAGCTTATTTCCATATCACATCTACCTAACCAATCAATCGTAGTACGATGTAAAGTACACGAATCCAACGTCAGCCGCACGGATTTGAACGACTTTAAAAGGAAAATAACGTACGGCATTGAATGTGGGAGGTGTCGATGGTGCAGCGGCGACGACAGTGAAATTGGTGAGGGTCTTAACTCCAGCCGCCGCCGTCGGCCGACCTAGTCCGAGACTCCTTTTCGTCCATAAACCACCTCGACCTCGGGAAACAAGTGGTAGTCGACCGCCTACTCTCTGTTGCTGCTGCTGCAGCTTGTTGCCTCGGATTCTTTTGGTGACGTTCAAAATTGTTCGGGCATCGAATGTCGACCCCTGGCCGCCGCCGCGCAACCTCCTGACCATCTTTTCTTCGATACCGATTAATCAAGCTGCTTCACTTAACGAATCAGTTCCTGTTCTTCTTTTTTTGAAACGATGCGGAAGCAAACTGACAATTTGTACACCTCGCGCATCTCACCCGATTGACTCCACGCTCAATAAAGTACGGTACTTTTAATGCCCGTTTTGTTCATTTCGAGACCCAATGTCCTCTAAGTATCAGTGGCACTACGGCATTAGCGTCGACGAAGTGAATGAATGAAAAAGATAAAATTATGGTTTTTCTGTTAAAAGAAGTCACATCAACGGTGCGATTAATCGATATAAGGCCACAACGATGATAAGTGAGCTTAATAAAAGAGCTTACGCCAATAAATACAATAAAGTACATTTGCGAGAGACTTTTTCTGAACATCAAGCGTTATCGAGCCTCTCTGAGCACAGTATCAATATAATTTTAAGATTTTGTTAAAACTTTCGATTTCAAGGTAACTCAGCTAGAGACTTTCGAAAAAATTTTCGAGCTGAGATATGGCGGGAAATTTTTTTATATAATTTGATGACTACAAAGATGGAACCAGAAGCAGTGTTTGCGTATCACGGCGATTCACGTTTGTACTGAAGTGTGGAATTTGGTAAAATACTCAGTCAACGGTGTTTTTTAATTTTTTAATTTTTTCTCTTGATTCGATTTAAAAACTACATAGTGGTTCCCAAAGAACATTTTACGCTCTATTTTATGGTATCCTGATGATAATTTAATACTATCTAGCTCTCGAGATCAACTGTCCGCAGTTTTACTATGGAGACCCAGTTTTTCCATATTTGCTTTTTCGATTGAATTCGAGTTCAAATCCAGCTAGTCTATTCCCATAGAATATTAAATTAGGAATCGAAAGCTAATTTTACTTTATATTGACGTTTGCTTATAGCTGAGATCAACTGTCTATAGAAATTTTTTAAAATTAACTCGGCGGAACTGCCGTGGTATACCATTCGAAAAAGCATCATGCAAATCTGCTGCAAACTAAAAACTAAACTAAAAAGCTACGAAAAAGGTCAAATTTTAAAAAATTTTAATTTTCGATTTATTCGACAAAAACTTGGTCATAATTCTTTAATAAAGGTTACTCTAAGATTACTCCCGTAAAGCCGGACTATTTGTCAATGCTATAAAAGTATCATACTCTCACATGTACAGGTCTCATATTCAGTCTTAAGTTGCACACCCTTCAACGCTTTTGACACTTATGAATAATATATATTTTGATCTGTTCGCGCAGAGATATTTTATCTTGAAAACAGGTGCTATCAACTATCTAATAATATGTATTTGCGTGGAGGAAGTAATTCAAATGGTGGTTATTAAGTCAACACACGTAGGTATGTCAGGTGGATTCTTTCGCTCTCGTGATCTTTTGACATTTATGGTTCAAGCTCTTCAATCTGCCAGCATAGATTTAATTTATTCTGAAAACAGATTAGATGGACTAGCTAATGATACATTTCCATGAAGAAAGAAAATCAACTGGCGGTTACTAAGTCAACATACGTAGGCATGTCAGGTGATTGCGGTCAATCTCGTTAGCTCAAGTGATCCGCGGCGATTTCTTACTTCCGACTCATTGTCTGTTCCTGCAGTGACTGGTCAGTCCCTCTCTGCTCTCTCTCTCATTCCTCCCTTGTCATATTCAACCACTCGTCTCGTTCATCAATTGTTGCCTCAAACTCCAAAAAGGTTGGCGATTGGCCGTGCTTATCGTTCCGTATGAATTAACGGCTCGCATATTTTTTCAGTGTACCGAACACCTGTTTTGTCGAAGAAAAGCAAAGACTTTGATAAGAGGAAAGAACGAAATCATGTCGGCAGCGAATTCAACAGATCTGATATCACTACTGGATAGTACAGTCATGCTGAATTCTACGCAAGCGACAATCAGTCCCGACACTGAAGACAGCCGGATGACGCGACTTCTGAATAACTGGTTTTTGCTGGCTAGTCACAGCTTGGGTTTGCTTTGGAGTTTGTTTGTCATTGGTCTCAGCTTGTTCAGTAAAAAGCACGTCAACGGAGACTACAAGTGGTTTATACTGAATCAAGCTGTCGCCTGTATTCTTTACGATCTCTTTTACATTTGTAACGCTGTAGTATCAGAAATAGCTATATGGCCGGAGACAATCTATGAGGTGTACTTGAGGGATCCACTTTGGTATAAAATATATTACAAATTTATACAACAATTCTTTAAGATATCACTTTATTCAGAAATGAATGCGTTATTAGCTACAGTGTTTAATCGATGGATGGCCATAGCATTGTCAAACCATTATCCTACTTTCATGAAGCCGCGATTAATTTTTTTCTATTGTCTATTGTGCTATCTGCTTGCATGGATGTGTGATTCTTATGTTCTTGCGTCGTTTTCAATTTCACTTCTTCCTTACCTTATTCCGTTTGGTCCCGTTCTTTTACCATGGTTGGTGTCAGTAATTCTCAGTGCTTCAATTTTTTACACACTTAAAAAACACCAGCGGATCGTTAACAATGTAGCTAATGAGCAACGCTTGAAGGATTCTCGTACCATTCTTTACTCTGTATTTGCTCAACTCGCTGTTCATTTTTTCATTAAATTACCTCTGTTTGTGTTTAATATGTTATATTTTATTCTACAAGTTCCTTACTATTTCGTTGAATTTCCTTGGTATCAAATAATGTTTGATTACATGGTTGACATCAGTTATCGATTGAATAGTACGTGTACGTGTTTGGTTATACTGATAACTATGAGACCATATCGCCAGGCTGCGCTCTCATTTTTATCCCCTTTGACAAAATGCTGCAAGCGCTTCTTCAAAAAGTGTTTTCCACAAACGCAGAACGGCCCTTCTGTGAGTCAAACTAGAACTCCTGTCACTAATATTCAAACTGTCAATGCAAATACTGTCAAATGATGCGTTTTAATCGATGAAAGAAGTTTGTGTGAAAAACAATAATTTGAACCGAAGCTTTTTTTATTGTTATACACATTTCGTCCCCATGTCTATTTGAAATTCTTGTAAGTCTGTCATTGGAAAATATATTTGCACACAATTTTTAAGCAATGTTCACTGTTTGAGGCCGCAGCTCTCAATTATGATTTAATTACAATTTGATATCTCCTTGATCTTCGTTCAGTCACGGTTACAGATTCCCATTTTTAGAGGTTTTGCAAGAATTAAGAATTTAGTATATTTTGTCAAGAAAATATTTTTGAAATATTAGTCGTTATTATTTATTTAATTTGAATATATCACTTGAATCCGTGCCGACTTTATGTTCAATTGTGTGTGCAATAGCCGTGATTATTTGCTGTTTGATCTTGTTTCGATGCACGAGCGTTTGATTATTAGCACGAATGCCTCAGTATGATGTGTTATGTGATGCTTGTTTCGTAAAACTGTTTTCGTAAAAAAGTAAACTGTTGTTGTAAGCTGAGAAACTGAGGCACAACTCCACCTTAGTATCGATTTTGCATTTAATAGTGCCATAGCGACGACGCAGATTTAACACTCAATTCTTCTTTATTTCGGAAATTTCGACTTGAATTACGCCATTTGTAGTCGGTGGCAATCCACCGACCAACGAATCC
Organism: Plectus sambesii; assembly: GCA_002796945.1. Classification (NCBI taxonomy): domain Eukaryota; kingdom Metazoa; phylum Nematoda; class Chromadorea; order Plectida; family Plectidae; genus Plectus; species Plectus sambesii. The sequence continues at coordinate 51,104 of NIUQ01000401.1, forward strand.
ATCGAATCCATTTCGAGAAATTGTTTTGTATGATTTCGTAATGAGTGTTTAGTGAAAAATAAAAAAGGAGTTTTTTGGTGTGCAATGTATTTGGTTTGGGCTTTATTCGGAGAAATAAAAGGAGAATAAAAGTATAAAAAATGGAGGATAAAAATTCGCGCGATCACTAATTAAACCATAAGTCATCGCAGGTCTACCTCTAGCGCAGAGCGCTGTTCTCATCTTCAGTCGATTGTACGCGGCTGTCAAATGCGAGCAGTAACTCTTGGTTAAGTACTGCACTTCGACGTTCAGCGAAAAGATGCATTTATCCTCTCTTTCTACTTATTCTACTTCCTTTGACAATCAAAATAAAAGAGAGAGAGGAACAAAGAAAAAGCGCGTGTCTGGGTTTTTCTACACAACGGCGCTCCCGCTTTGACCAATCATATGATCACTTTGTGCTGATAACTGACTCCCGGGAACATAATTCTTAATATGGCCGGTATCTGTAGTGCCACCCACTTTGCTTAACTCTGTCTTATGTTAACGGAAATCAGTCGGTGGGAGTTTCAGTTACCGATAACAGTACAAAACAGGATGTGACGAAGAAACCGATTATGAAATAGCAATTAAATATTGAAAAACCGGAAGCAGGATGCAATTGAACCCACTTACACTGACTAAAAAACAGGTATTATCAATTGTTTAGTACAACAAAACCGGGCTATAGCAGCATGCTTGGGAAATCGAAAAAAAGCGCTCTTATAACCGGGTCCGGGCCACAAAATCCGTCAAAATGTCTCGTATATTGGGTCTCATATTCGAGGTCAGCTCCTGTGCTGTAGCATAGTACAGGTACATGGAAAATCGCAATATGTCTCTTATATCCGGGTTTTACTGTAATATCTATTTTCCTAGAGGAAGCGATTTAACTCGTGGACGGGGCTTAAGTCCAAAACACGTAGGTATATCAGGTGGATTCTTTCGCTCTCGGGAACTTCTGACATTTATGGTTCAAGCTTTTCAGTTTGTTCGCGTAGAGTTAATTTATTCTGAAAACAGATTAGATGGACTAGCTAATGATACATTTCCATGGAGAAGTAAATTCAAATGGTGGTTACTAAGTCAACATACGTAGGCATGTCAGGTGATTACGGTCAATCTCGTTAGCTCAAGTGATCCGCTGCGATTTCTTACTTCCGTCTCATTCTCATTGTCTGTTCCTGCAGTGACTGGTCAGTACCTCTCTGCTCTCTCTCTCATTCCTCCCTTCTCATATTCAACCACTCGTCTCGTTCATCAATTCTTGCCTCAAACTCCAAAAAGGTTGGCGATTGGCCGTGCTCATCGTTCCGTATGAATTAACGGCTCGCATATTTTTTCAGTGTACCGAACACCTGTTTTGTCGAAGAAAAGCAAAGACTTTGATAAGAGAAAAGAACAAAATCATGTCGGCAGCGAATTCAACAGATCTGATATCACTACTGAATAGTACAGTCATGCTGAATTCTACGCAAGCGACAATCAGTCCATACATTGAAGACAGCTTGATGGCGCGACTTCTGAATAACTGGTTTTTGCTGTCTGGTCACAGCTTGGGTTTGCTTTTGAGTTTGTTTGTCATTGGTCTCAGCTTGTTCAGTAAAAAGCACGTCAACGGAGACTACAAGTGGTTTATACTGAATCAAGCTGTCGCCTGTATTCTTTACGATCTCTTTTACATTTGTAACGCTGTAGTATCAGAAATAGCTATAGGGCCAGAGGCATTCAATGATTTGTTCTTGAGGGATCCACTTTGGTTTACAATATATTGGGAATTTATGCGACAATTGTTTAAGATAGCAATTTATGCAGAAATGTATGCGTTATTAGCTACAGTGTTTAATCGATGGATGGCCATAGCATTGTCAAACCAATATCCTACTTTCATGAAGCCGCGATTAATTTTTTTCTCTTGTCTATTGTGCTATCTTTTTGCATTGCTGTTTGAGAGTCGTCTGATTGCTTCAATTTCATTTATTGGTTACCTTGTTCCGTTTGGTCCCACTGTTATATCATGGTTGGTGTCAGTAATTCTCAGTGCTTCAATTTTCTACACACTTAAAAAACACCAGCGGATCGTTAACAATGTATCTAATGAGCAACGCTTAAAGGAGTCTCGTACCATTCTTTACTCTGTATTTGCTCAACTCGCTGTTCATTTCTTCAGTAAATTACCTCTGTTTCTATTTTTTATATTATATTATATTCTACGAGTTCCTTATTGTTTCGATGAAGTTCCTTGGTATCAAATAATGTTTGATTACATGGTTGAGATCAATGGGAAATTGAGTAGTACGCATACGTGTTTGGTTATACTGATAACTATGAGACCATATCGCCAGGCTGCGCTCTCATTTTTATCTCCTTTGACAAAATGCTGCAAGCGCTTTTTCAAAAAATGTTTTCCACAAACGCAGAACGGCCCTTCTGTGAGTCAAACTAGAACTCCTGTCACTAATATTCAACCTGTCAATGCAAATACTGTCAAATGATGCGTTTTAATCGATGAGAGAAGTTTGTGTGAAAAACAATAATTTAAACTGAAGCTTTTTTATTGTTATGACCCGCTTTTTCTAAGCGTCGAGAAATTTGTTCAGAGCCTTGGCACAGTTGGCAAAAAGTGTTCGGATTTCGCTAAGATTTGGTATACTAAGGTACTTTAGGGTGAAACTTCCGAAAATGATGTCGGATTTTTCTACAAAAGTTTTCGCTTCGAGATAACGCGGGAAATTCAAATTTGCTTGCTGAAAACGCAGAACTTGTCGAAATCATTATTTTTATATATCAATCGATTGGAAATGATGAGAAAAATCTGAATTTTATTTCAAATTGAAAATTGGTACAGAACCTGAAAAGTTATGCAAGAGAAAAAATTCGAATGTTCAAACTTTTTTGGTTTTTCGATTTTTTCGGTACAACTTTGGTCGTAGACCGAGGTTGAGCATCCCTTAGGGTTGAAGCCCTAACTCTGGGCTATCC
>NIUQ01000402.1:0-51419 GCA_002796945.1 Plectus sambesii
ATTTGCATATATTCAATTTTTTGAATCTCTCGACTGTGTATCATTTTGTAGAGCGCGCACTTCACAGCGTAGCGTGTGGTCTCGTAAAGAAGTGCTCAGCTAACGGCAATACGGTAGTTTCCTTTCCAAGCCAATTCTCGTCGACCAGTTAAGGGGTTATAACTTTTTAAGGGGGCGGAATCTGAAAAAACTGAATGCGCAGCGATGATCAGCGTGTTTGACTTGACAACATATCAAAAAATAATTTTTCACCAGAGTTCCCCTTTAATGCCCAAAAAAGCGATACATGTTCCTCGATCGATGGGCAACATTGAACGTTAGCTATCGATGGCCAGCCAACGGTGTTGGATAGACCATTAGTCAGTGATTAATCACTAGATAACCGATAGCATACATTTCAAAAACAGAGTAGCTGTAAACGAACAGAGCGAAACGATTTTTGCTGAAAATGAAAACGCTTCAAAAGATTGGTCACTTTGGGCTCAATTTGCGACCCTTGTGTTCGCGACTTTCCCAATTTTTATGATACCGTTGGATAGCCCAGAGTTCGGGCTTTAATCCTAGGGTAAATTTTACCTATGAATAGTAAACAAGTTTTGACCGAAAAAATCAAAAAACCAAAAAGTTCTGAAACTCCAATTTTCTACATTAAATAATTTTTCAGGTTCTGCACCGATTTTTAATTTGAAAACGTACTCAGATTCCTCTCATCATTTCCAATCGATTGGTATATAAAAATATTGATTTTGACAAAGTCTACGCTGCCAGTACACATATTTAAATTTCCAGCCGTATCTCGAAGCGAAAACTTTTGTAATAAAATCCGACACTATTTTCGTTAGTTTTACCCTAAATCATCATAGCATGCAAAATTTCAGCAAATTCCGAAAACATTTTGCCAACTGTGCCAAAAGTTTCTCGATGCTTAGAAAAATCCGATCTTAAGACATCTCAGATGACTGATAATTTCTGAACATCTTTCGTCTAGTTGTAACGAAAAGTCCTTGAATTCATTTCAAGAAGTTGTGTTATAAGTTAATTAGTGCAAATTTGTGTTGATGTGGGAATCATCAACAAGGGTAGGAAAAAATTCTTCCTTTTTCGATTAGCTTCCCATGAGAACTGATTTTTGTCAAGTTTTTGCATAAAGCAAGTTTTTGCCATGCATAGTTGTCATCTTTAATTGTGTAATAACGATTGGGATATTGAAACTCTATTTCTTCAATAAGTGGTGCAAATTGTTCAATAATGGACCATTGATTGACGGATTAAATTCGTAAAAGACGCAACTTTATTGGATAAAACCGTTTGTTATCGGTAACTGCCGTGATAGTGTCAGTAATAATTTGTTGGTTACTTTCAATAGCGAGCGAGCGAAAACGTTTGAAGCGCGATAAAAGAGCATGCAATTGGTCTTTCATTGTGACTACTGAAACGCTGCGGACTGTCGCGAAATCGCGATTACTTGTCCGTTAATAATGACTGGCGGGGCGAAGGCAAAGGCACGATTTAACCCCACGCCTTCAAGCGGCTTATCTAAGCGGAGGATTAATTGTCCAGCGGTATATCTAAGCCAAGCCTCCGTTGCGTATGATTGCAATGGATGAGGCATAATGAAAGAACCAATACCATTCTCCTTGAGGCGAGCTATCGGTTCGCCCAAAGGAGCACTCGCTTGTTATAGCTTTGGGGGAGACAGTCGGCTCACCCTAGCTGTCTCACTCTCACTATGAACCACCGTATTATGTAGTTGTTTCCTCTATAACTGTAACGGATAGAATAAACCATGAAACAGAGGAGACAACTAACAACACAAGAACATTATTCACGACACGGACTTCCTTCATAAGAAATTTTCGCTGAACTTCGCCTTTTAGCCGGAAACATTTCTGAGCAATAATGCTTATTAAGAAATATTTTCTAAAACTACTATTTTCTCAATCACCCTTAAAGTCAAAGCTCTAATTTTCATTCTCCGAATGGAGAGCAAATGCGAATTGCCGACAGACGAGTTCGAGTCTAACACGCTCCGTGAATACTGGAAGCAGGGAAGCGCATCTTCTGAGCACAAAATCATCCAAAGTAATATTATCCATCCTTTGACGTTTTATCATTCTCCTGATCTGATAAGATTATGTTTTTTGGCATCGCGTCATCACTTTGACTTGAAATTCACTTCATTATCAGTGTATTCGTTTGAATTTGTTCTTGGAGCCGTATTATTCTACTTGAATAGATTAGCAAACACATTGCGAATTCTTCTCAGTATTTTCATGTCCAAATTTTTGAACCAACCGCTTTCTTTGAGCGCAGTTTGAAGAAGGATTTATTGCACTATGAATCATATAATGGGCTTCATCGTCTCATTGTGGACATTTCAAGAGCGATTCTGTTGCAGCATGACAATCGTATCAAAGACGAGCGCATCACATTCAATTTGACGATCGTCGGTTACGACTTATGACTCACTAGGCATGGCGCGTACATATGCATTTCACTTATCAACAGCTGTGAGTAAACAAAGCCAAAATCTTGCTTTAAGCAGGAAAGTATAGGGACGGTTGCATGAAGGCAAAAAAGGATATGTTAGTGTATAGGGTAACGAAACGGCATCCCATCGCAATTCTTGGTAAACTTAGCTCAAATAATTTCAATTAGCAAACAGTTGCTTTCCTCTTAGAGTTGGCATGTCTGGGCCCAGAGGTTACTGTTCATAAACCTGCAGAAAATTGAGGGATTGAGTCACACTTTTCTGTCGTCACGTAATATGCAAAACTGATACACTAGTAAAACCAAGGTTCAACTTCTCATTTCTCAACAGTTTTATGAAATGGAGTCCAGATCGTTGGTTTTGACATGAACTTAGCAAGCGTTGTCCTTATTCTAACAACCGATAAGCGTTCGGTGAGAAAGGCAGACAAAAAATGTATTTATTCACTCTTAATTACACTCCATTTTGTTTGATCTCTGCTGATAATTGGACCTACCTGCCTCGGCCTGATATTTTATTTCACAAAATTCTTAATTACAGCGCCTCAGAGCTGTAGTATCATTAGTGATGAGGCGGTCACGCAAAGACCCTCAACAGTTCAGAACCTATCAAATGCTACTGACTGTGATTTACATTATACATTTGACAAGTTAGCAGTCTGATCATTTCGAAAACAGCTGCAATATCTATGGATCCGTTATAGAATTTTTCTTTCTTTGAATAGCTTGGTGAAAGTCTTGCTTCCTCTACGCTGATTTCCGCTTAATAATTATATCTTGCGAAAAGTCTCGTTAAATGATCAAGTAAGTGGCGCTTTTGAACAACTACTTATGCTCAAGGTGGCCAAACGCTCTGATGAACGCCAGTTGCGATTCGAAGCATTAGAAGAGCAGCGTGTTTCATGCTGTTTTATGTATCTCACACATCGTTCATCGAACTATTTCATACATATTTCTGTTGCATAAAATGTTAGCTCATTATCACTTCATTCCCTTTTCATTTCGATATACTATATGAACGACTCTCAACCAACATTATCAGATCTCTTCCTGCTTAACATAACTGCAGCCGTGACGATCGGGCTCGTATCGCTTTTTGGTCTCTCTATATACCTGTTAATTCTCAGCGTCATATTGATGAACCCAAAAAAGTATATAAAAGAAAATGTTTACTACACATTTTCGCTATCGCTGGCTGTCAGCCATATTTGTCAACTGATTGCGTTTCTCTTTTACGCTGTTCCATGCACTGCAGTTCAGCGCAACATTTTTGGAGATACGTTTGACATCTTTTTCGGTCAGTGTCGCTTGATCATAAAGCTTGATACTATATATTTTACTCAACATCACCAATTGGCCAAAATACATGAACTATTTAGTTGTCCTTTCTAGTATTGTTCGCAAAATTTGTCATGACTTATCAAATATCAAAGTCAAAGCAAAGTTACCAATGTAATTAATATCGAACAGCAGGGAACGAGCAGTTTCTTCATACGTTTTAAAAACATTTTGCGCAGAGAAGTACTCGCATCATTTTCGCTAGAAAGTAACCGGATTTGCCACGTAAATTAATTTGAACTAATCTGATATGACTAAATTTCATTTCTTGCATTCAATTTTTGCTGATTCAACTGAACCAAACAGAGTCAGTCTAATTTTATGTCAGTGAACAACTTAAAGTACAAAGATAAGCACGTATTTTGCGAAACTTTTCAGTCACAGATGTTTATTTTAGTTCTCAACAGCATAAATATGGTAGGAATGCAGCAAAAAAATTCAGCATAATATGGCGTATTTCAGGCCAATTAGAAAACGCTCTCATTATTCGAAGCATTTTCATCTTCTCTAAAAAAGTGAATCCATTATAAAGTATAATCATTTATACTGGATCAGTACAATTTCAGGGGCGTAGATGAATGTGCCGCATTATTCGGGAGACTTTTGTACAATGATGATCGGCATAAACCGGTTTTGGGCTATATGTAGATTCAGAACATACAGCAGAGTATTCAGCCAACGAAAAGCCAAAATATACGTTTTGCTGGCATGGATTTCAAGTATTATAATTAGTATTGGTAACGGATTTGCCTGCTGTTATCAACGCTATTGTTACGAAGATTACTTTTGGCTCTACCGCGGCAGCGAATGGGGAGTGGATGCCTACCTTGTCTTGGATCGAATTATAAGATCCGTTCTTTTCTGTAGCTTGATTGCATGCTATATTGCCATTCTACTCTGCAATCCGAAGAGAACTCAACCACTTTCAGAAATCAGAACATCAGCGACAACGACACGAGAAGATCAAAGGCACAAAATGGAGCGTAATTTGACTCTTCAGTTCGGCAGCACTATTATCGGACAATTTGCTGTCGGATTTTGCTTCCTCATCGTCAAAAAAATAACCGTGAATCCCATCAGCAACCTTGTAGTGACCATAATTTACATATCATATTTCGGCTTTAATTCAATGACCTACCTATTGTTCAATAAAATTGTTCGAGCCGATTTTCGGAGGAAATTTTTTTGCTTCACTTCAGCTGATGGCGCATCGCTTAATTCTGATGTCAGAATTGCTGTGGCACATACGGCCGCAACCCTTGAGTACCGACAAGTGCGATATTTGGTTCAAAATCAAAGAATAATCATAAACAACTGCTTGGCTTATACTGTTTCTGGCGAAGCATGAGATGTGGTATGTTCTTATATTCCGATTGTCTGCGCTCTTTGATATTTTAGTTGTTAAAAGTTTTTCAGTTAGGCTCATTTTAGTCCATGCAGAATGAGCAGATACTCTATTTAACCTTTCTTGATTGTAATGGATTTTTGGCGAACGAAATAAAGACTGTCTTCGCTTGGAAAGCATCGGATCATAGTCCAAAAAGACCATCAATTTACTTCAATTTAATCTACAATTATTAAAATGACTTATTCAATGCTAATTACATGCCTGCTGGCGAATCAAAGAGAAGTTCATATCAACCGAACCCCTGACCTAAATATTTGCATTTGACTACACTGACTTTGAGTTTCCCATTTTTCTGCAAAACAACTTCTAAGCGGACGAAAAAAGCCAAGATAGTGGAGGCCAAATGCTACTCAGGTTATTCAAAAACTCGAATATTCACTCGATAACAAGCAACAGCACATGAGAACCCATTTCAAATTTAATGCTTCTCTGATGACCTTAGCATTCTGCGTCTCTAGCGTTCATCCAGAGGTACTTTCAAAGAAAAAAAAGATCCGCAGTCTACTTCATCTGACGTAAAAATTTAGACGAATGTGATAAATTTGAATTGAATAGATTTGTAAGGCAGAGTGACGCTGCGCTGTTGTGTCCTTTTGTCTTATCTCCCTTACGCCCCCCGAGACACTGCACTTAGTCATCTACACAGTCGAGACGACGCGCACAACAGGACCACGTCCGCCTTTACATAAGTAGATCTGCCGTCCAACGCGAGCACCACGTAAATGAGGTAAGACTCAAGGAAGCCACACTTTGGCGATGGGGGTGTACCTTCAAGAATATTTAATATTTAAGTTGACGATATTTTTGATGAATGACGTTCTTTTTACAAAGCTGCTGATCCATAAATTATTACAGGCGAAAAAATCGACATAACCACTTAAATCAGCTTCATAATGTCAGACCAAGTAAATTTTAATCCAAGTCAAAGACTAAATATAATCAAAAGTGTAGTTAACTATTAGAGAGATTAAAATTGAATGCTTCTAGCAATTGTTTCGAATTCAGTTCACAAGAAAAATTAAAACTTAGACATTTCTTGCTCAAGTAAACGATGATTATGACTATAAATACAAATTACTTTAGTCATATTAACTAATAACATACGATAAAAATTAAACCCCTTTACAGCTTACTTTAACAACGTTACAAGCACGAGTTTGCCGAAAAATGGCTGGGTTGAACCGAGATCGGATGTTGACAGACTTGGCGAAGCGGAAGCTGCAGATTGAATTCAAGCTGGACACGAGTCCGTACGAAGGCGTGGTCGCGATCGGCGTTGGCGCATTCGGCACGGTCTGCGAGGCGATCGACCAGCGAACCGACGCACGTGTCGCCATCAAGAAAATTGTTCACGCATCGGCCACATCTACGTTAGCCAGACGCACCCTGCGTGAAGTTTACGTCCTCAGGTAAGCAGAAGCATTGGGCCGGTTTCACATCGCATACTTTAGCTAAAGTCGAACTTTACGCTATGATGAAGGATAGGCCATAAGTCTGACTTTAGCTAAAGTACGCGATGTGAAACCCACCTATTGTCACTAAGCCACGCACTTACTCATGAAAAGTACATCGTATTCAGGTGAAATCCTGCTTTTGTTGCTACTTGGTTTTTTCAAAATTTACCTTGAAATATTTTAGAGGAGAAACATTTCCGGGTCTTCAGCTTCACCAAAAAAGTACATGTGAGACGTAGTTTAAGAATTACAAGTGCAGTATTTTAATGTCGGTGACTTATACTCAAATTTTTCACACGCAAAAACACATCACTGCTAACCAATAACAGCAGCTCACTAATACTTTAATACAGTATTAAAAGGAAAATAAAGCTATCGTGACGCGAAGAATCGCCATTCGCATTGTTTGAATCTAAAAAACAGCAGCAGTAATTGGTAAAGTTCTGGCCTAAATATAATAATGGGTAGTCAGGAAATACGCCCAAAGAAATTATATTCGGATTTTTATAAAAATACGGAAATCAGTCGGCAAAATATGATAGTTTCAGGCACATTCATCACGATAACCTCGTCATCTTGCTGGACATGTTCCAGAATCGAGGTTCTCTCGGCACCGACGTATATCTTGTAATGGAACTCATGGAGGGTAATCTGGATTACGTGATTCGGAGCAATCAGATTATGGATAATAACTTGATTGCCTTCTTCTTGTATCAGATCCTGAGAGGATTGCGGGTGAGTATAGCCAAAACTTAAATTTCCGGGCTATTTCATAAAACTGCTGAGATATGAGGAATTTTGTCTCAGTTCTGCCGTCGTCACCTAATTTTCATAGAGTGCATTGATTCTCAGCGAAAGCAGAGATTCTGTTTTTTTTAAATATTAAACAACCAATAGTTTTATGAAACATTTTCTTGGGTGAAATGGATATTGGGACTTTCGTATTCATCTACACAGTGAAATTTGTTTGTACCGGTAAACGAGGCATCAGTCAAAGCTGATCTGTAAAAGCGAAAGAGCGTTATTAGTGAAATTGGTACAAACGAGATTCACTGTTATTGCAATGTAAGGGATCATTAGAATTCAATTTAAAGCGATGATTCCTGGCGCATGTAGTATCCTCGATTGGGGGTTAGGATGGGGCTGAACTAGAGCTGTAAGGATTCCGTTTCTTAGTATGCAATTCCTTTTTGAAAATCGAAACTGGGGCCTATTTCATAAAACTGTTGCAATTGCAACTGCAACTCCGCAACTGCAACAGTTGCAAAAGGAATTCTGCAATTTTCTGTTTCATAAAGCTTTTCGCAACTCTGCCACTGCAATTCCGCAATCCAGCAAGTCCGCAACAATCTTAAAAGCGCATTTAAATATGAAGCGTGGTTCTCAAGCCGGACATCATGATACCGTAATTTTATTTGCATGGCGGTATTCTTTTAAATTCAAAATTCGGACTGACTACTGTCACGATATGCCATGAAATGGTTACAAATAGGGAAAAATTCACAAATTTCACATCATTTCACTCATCGTTGTGCTCTCTTTCTATGCTAGTCTTAGTACTCTGCTTTACTCTTCATTAGTTTAACATTAATTTTGTCTTTTCGAGAGAATTGCAGAATTGCAACTTTTTTTCGCACCACAATTTGTGATGCGAGATTTTTTCGCAACTGCTGCAGAATTGCGGATTAGTGCCACTTTTTTGAAATTGCGGTCCCGCAATCTTGCAATTCTGCGACTGCAACTGTTGCGAACGCAACTCGGCAATTCCGCAACTGCAACAGTTTTATGAAACAGAAAGTTGCAGAATTGCGTGATGACGACGCAAATTGCAGCGCAATTCTGCAATTCTGCAATTGCAATAGTTTTATGAAATAGGCCCCTGGAATGGTATCACAAAGCATGATTTGTTCTAAAATCAAAACTAGAATCTTGTTGTTTCGAACAGTTATTTTATAAACCTGTAGCAGAATCGTACTAATGAGAATTGCGGAGGAACTCGAAACCTACTTTTTTTAACTTTATGTTTCGACGCATCGCTCAGTATTCAAAACACTGTAGAACGATTAATATAATCAGTAATATCGAGGATAATTTTTATTCTCGACCACAAAGCAAATGAAAGCTAATTTATCATTCCTTTGATGATTTATATCATGAGACCATATACCCGGTTTCTGTCTGATCAAATACCATCTCTAACATTATCACTGAAAAATCATATATTTTTAAACAGTAAGAAAAAGTAAAAGATCTGGTCTTTGAACGTCATTCGATGCGTACACTTCAACTACGGTTATAAACGGTGATACACAATTAGTCCAAATGAGATGAGTGTCAATGAAAAAGTGAATTTCTAAAGAAGCGTGTTCAAATTACACTTTGCGGTTGAACAATACTTTAAAGCATAATTATCCCTGTCTTCAACTTTTTTTCATTCCTTACCAAAAACCAGTTTTTGAATTTCGCAAGAATATGTGCTCAGTTGAATATTTCATCTTTTCCTGCAGTATTTCCTTCGAAGCTTTCTTCCTCGCAAAGAAATTTTCACTCCAATCTTTCTTTTTAGTACCTTCACAAGGCGGGAATAGCGCATCGCGACCTGAAGCCGTCCAACCTCCTCGTCAATAGCGACTGCCACCTGCGCATAGGGGACTTTGGCATGGCGAAATTATCGCAAATCGACGAGTTCAACGAAGAGGTGGAGGAGCACAGCTTCTACATGACTCAGCAAATCGCCACATTGCCTTATCGCGCTCCCGAGTTGCTCTTCTCCATTCCCGAACACTCGATGAACGTCGATATCTGGGCCACCGGCTGCATCTTCGCCGAAATGGTGCTCCGTCACGAATTGTTCGCCGGCCACAATGTGTCCAGCCAAATAAAAGTAAGGTGTAACGTACGTAGAGTTTCTCGATGCAAAATGCAATGTCTGACTGCTGTAGAGCCAAAATAGAGGCCTGTTTCATTTAAGGAAACGGCTAGGATCTGTGCTCAAAAAAATTTGCCACGTTAGACATTACTTTATTGTAACACTTGTTTTTAAAATGCCAATAAAGTACTTTCAGATGTGGTAATATATTTCTGAGTTAGTGCTCAGCTCGCCGAGTCTCATGATTTATGCATATCCAACACTGCCTCAAAAGTATGAGACGCAGTCAGCTGTGCTCAGATCTCAGTGGCGACCTTTTTGTAAAATAGGGTCTTGAGTTGAGCATGGGAGATAAGGGTACTAACCGCCAGACCGACTGCGGTGCCGATATCTGCGCCGTACCGCACGTCAGTCTCCAATGAGCCCGCCTATTTCAGATCCTTGTGATGAATATGGGCACTCCATCCGTCAGGTTCAAGGAAATGATCACGAGCAGAGAAACACGATGGCTGCTGGAGGACATAGGCTCAATGGAAGCGAGACAGTGGAACGACATCCTTGAGCATCAAGCAACTCCTGAAGCGCAGAACCTCATCGAGCTGATGGTTCAGCTGAACCCGTGGGAGCGCGTGAATGCCGAAATGGCACTGAATCATCCTTACCTTCGAAATGTCAAACGTCACGATGACGAGAAAATTTGTCCATTCAAGGTGAAAATGGACATGGCCGCGGTCGATAACATGTCACATGAAGAGCTCATCGAAACTCTCTCCTCCGAGCTATCCTCATTTGTGTAATTGCGCAGTTACAACAGTGTGTTCAAGGCCAGCGCTGGGGTGATCAAAGGGAGCCTTACAGAAACGCTTAAGGAGAAAATATATTTTCACAAGGACAATTATTCTCTCGATTCATAAGTGTCAGAAGTGGGAAATGTTCTAAAATGTTGACAAGTCTCTCCAAGCGATCTCCTAGCACCGCTTCTGCTCTTCATCGGTAATATGTGAACAAGTCATGTAAAAAATCTGTAAAGGATATTGTGTTTCGATAAAGATCAAATAACCAGCATTTATAATGCTACAGTAAACTGATTTAACGGTATATTGTGTTGTTCCAAAACACCGCGCCTATGCAATGGACCTCAGACGCTGATTGCTTGTCCTTGAAAGGTCATGTTCAAACTTGTAATCAGAGGTCTATAATCGATTCATGAAAGAGAAAGGTTTCGCCAAAGGTGCAACGATACGACACTTGTGGAAGACAAACAATACCTTGAGAGGTCCAAACTGAGGTGTTGAAGAGTTGTTGAGAGAGTATCAGCATTCCGCACTATCTACATCACTAGTCAGCGTTAGCATGGTTATTTAACAATTAACGACCAAACAGTTTTATTTAGTTCACCAGTATTGAATTTCTCAGAATATTTGCTTTTTGTGTAAATTCCGTCAAGGTAGTAAGATTAAAACAGAACATGATGTAAGCATATGGGTAAGTAAAGTAAGATAGAGCAGTATTATGTGCAATTTCAGTATGAGGCGCACTATGTGTTAGTCAATGGTATATCATTGAATTTACCTATTTACAGATTTTTGGACTTGATTTTACTTTATCTTAATTTTTCAAATTTTACTCTATCGACTACAAAGTTTTTCACAAGAACTGAGCAAGTTTGCATGATATCTTTGATGTGGACTACACCGTATGGCAGCACTTTCCATATCGAGCAACACAAACATTACGGCCACAATCATCCATAGTAAGTTTATCTCTATCGCTTGGCGACTCAAAATTGACGTGAATGACTGCCCATATCGATTTCATGTAATCAATTTAATTTTAAAAAGTAGCCTTCATATGAGAAGTTTTTTGAACTATAAACAGTACATACGATAATTTTCGCGTCTCTAGATCTCTAGTAGCGTTTCTTTCGAGTACCACACAGATTTACCATTCTTACTCTGTAGCATAAAAAGATATGAACAAATGTAAAACCATGCCTTTACTCGTCTTTGTGTACGTTCTCGAATGACTACTATGTATTAGTATAAAACTGCATTGTCGATTCAACGACAGAGATTATCTAACTTTTGGTTACTTTTTACTGATGACTGCACTGCCATTAACTTTTGCCAATGCTGTACAGTCAGTACGGTAGCGCAGTTGTCGCTTCTTGTGTTTAACGCTAATCAGGTGACTTTTTTTGTGGTAGAATGCAAGTTTCAGCCTTGGTTCAAAACTAGGAAAATTTATTTTCCTCTCTTTTCTTTTGTGCTTTTGTTCCTCACTTTTTTATACAAGCGGATCGTCTTTGGATGTGACCCTTTTTGTCCCCATTTTTTATTTGGTATGTGAATGAAGGTCTTTGGAAGAATAAATGAAAAAAATATTCGTTAACACGTTGATGATAAGCATATTCATTGCTCTCACTTTTATTTAGGCTAAAGGGTGACGGGTGCGCGAAGGCTATCGTAAGCGGAGGCGCGTGTTTTGAACTGCGTATATTAGAGTTTGTGAACATAAATATGCCATACGGTAAACCGAAATGAAAACATTGTAATCAGGCGAGAATCGCTTTAGGACCAATTGTGATCTATTTTCATACTCATCGCACTTTAGCCCAACTATCACATTTTGCATTCAAGCTTCCTTTCCTAACGGTAAAAACTAAATGTGCCAAAGTTTAAACAAAAAGGTGGTGCTGACTGAACAAGAAGAAATACTTTTAAATCAATACTAAAGCGGATAGCGTTCCCAAATATATCCAGTTTTTTAAAACATGTAGACAATTTCGAAATATTGTGAATAGCATACTGCAAAGAAGAAAGATATGAGGAAGATGAGCAAGTGTCCCGCATAGATCACAGTTCTTTAAAGTTTAAAACAGCGTGCAGCATGGGTCTCAGTATGAAAAACGATGCATTTAGTTTCCAGCAGTGCTAAAAATATTGATTATGATGATTCGATCTATATCATAGTACGGAGACGACGAAATTGTCAGAAATTTGGAAGAACTGGAGTTTATAACTCAATACAATGTAAGACATCGTTTAGTTTCGATCTGATTCAAGCGTTCATTTTATAATGTATAATGGCTTCTTTGCTGTTCAAAGTCACATGCACCAACCCTATATATTTGTGCAGCAGTAACCCATACTTGCCTTTGCTGCCAAAGACGAAACTTTGCTCTCAGATGATTATTTTTCATTACCTGTTTTGAGGCGCTTATTTATCAAATATGATCGCGGTTGCAAGCCGTTATACGGAGCATGATAAGAATTGCATCTTTCGATTGCAAGATGAGCCCATTATATTTATCATTACGAGCTAAAAGTGGTGAGAAGAACATTACCAACAGTTTCACCCTATCGCCGCATCATTTGCGTCGTTTGATGCACGCATTAACGGGCAGAGTTCATACCGTACTCATGGGCGATACTTGCAACAACAAACTACTGCATTAAATATGAATGTATGAGTATGAGTGTAAAAAGTCATTCTGAATAAGACTTGCAGGAAAAGAATGATTATTTGCAGAGTACGCTGTTAGTTTAACACATTCACGACCGCGCGTGTTTTCGGAAAACTGCCGTGTGAGACCGCGTGGTTTTTTTACACAGCGCGTGCGTACATGACTGCATGATTTAATAAATGATGATTTTCATCTGCTATACAAGCACTGCTCGGACCACGTCGATTATAGTATCTATAGATGCTAGAGAACATATTTCTGTATAAAACATAGTTATTTAAGCAGTCTTAGTAGAGGAAACGGCTTTACATCATCGTGCATGACCGATCATGCACACGGTCCGAAATGGCAGTCACCGCGTGCATGACCGATCATGCACATTGTCGTGAATGTGTTATAGGACTCGACATACATATAAATCAACTCTAAGCTCATCGGATGTCAGTGACGGTAAAACGTTTTCTGCGAGCACGACGCCCTGTAGCGCTGTAGTACTGTTGAGCAAGATGGAATAGCTTGGCACGGGTAAACAAAACGCATGCTCTGCAGTTGTTCACACACAAACATGAGCGTAGTAACTTTTTGTGCAATTTTATCTTGGGATAATGTAGCAGCGTAGCGGAGCACAGGTCGTCCCAAGATTAGAGTACACGGGCATTTGATGTAAGCTTGCAATCATGAGCCTTTCCTTTTATCTAATCGACTTTTTCTGTCAGAAATTTTTCTTCTCTATCTCATATTCTTTGGATTAGGTATCCAGTTTTGCATAGGACTCTTTGTTGATTCGGGGAGTGAATGCACGAGCTATGAACGACGATCAGATCAGCTCATCTCTGAGACGCTGGCACGCAATGTCAACAAAGGAGATGCTCATCTGGCTTGTTCAACTTAAGAAAAAGTGTTTCGTTATTAATTCTGATAATAAAAGATTTGTTCCATTTGATTTAGAAAGCAATCGTGTTAAAGCAAAAAATGACAGCCATTTAGACTAACTTGAACAATCTCTTAATAAATTGTCCCCTAGTAGTATCACTGTTTTTGTGCGTGTAGGTCGTCAATAGTAGTTTTTATTTCACACTACTTGATACTGATAAATTTTATGACTGGCGACTATTAAATTGAGCGAAGCAACTCTGTCAACATACTTTTGCTCCACTAACTCTTCTCCAAAATTCCTCCGCGATCATTCCCGCTCCCTGTTACTTTGACTTTGAAAGCGGAAGAAGCTGGGAGCATGCAACATTCCCCATGTTTGTGCTCGAGTTTGTGGCAAAGACAGCTACGCATATACTAGATTAACTTTTATCAAACCTTTTACGGCTGTAACCAACTAGATATGTTTGAAGTTTTATGCCGCTGGGTGGAGCACGATAAAACCGCGTCTATCAGAGTCTAAGGATTGCAAGCTACTATCTTGATCAGCGTCCTATTAACAGCGAGAAAAATAATCTCGATAGACATACTCCACCCCATATTAACGGCGCCGTATCACACGATCCTTCCTGAGCCAACTCTGATGTGTACTCCCAGGCGGTACTTATCAAAGTTACAAAGCAGCATAGGGAGAGCGAGAGCGGTTGCTGTGGAGATTCCATCGCATTTTAATGAACATTGTGCGTTTTTGTCAACAAATTTGCATTTACCATAAAGAGTTTGATGTGCAATATTAAGTTTACGACAGCTTACGATTGGAATAGCCCTTTGATTTTTTAAAGCAACACTGGAAGCACCAGGACATATTAAAAATGACAATTTTATGCCTAAAAAGTGGTCTAAATGGCCTCATAGAGGTACAGTACTTAGTAAAGCTCCTTACTAATCTCATGTTTCTGAGGCAAACCTAGTAATGCAATCAAATTTACTCAGTTTCTTTGACAAGTAACATTGCGGTAGAAAGCTAGAAAGTTTGAAAGATTTTCAAGTTCCATCTATTTTGTGTCAAATATTGAAAATTTGCACTCCTATCTTTATGGTCCTACATACATCCTAATGCAATCAGAAGCAGGAATGGAGGTTCACGATCTAAAAGTGCCAACAGTGGTATCTGTAAACAAGTGATGTAGATAAAAGAGACACCCAGATATAAGTGGGTTTTTACGGTTTTCCCTGAACTCTTTAAAGTTCATGATTTTTTGCAACCAAATATCTTTAGCGTCCAAGCTTGTCACTTTTTTCATCTTGTAGTTCTCCTGTATACTTGTTACCTAAAACAAATCACCAAACACTCCCTAAAAGCTCGCAGTGAGATGTTTCACCTCTGGGGATTATACACACCCAATTTTCACTAATGCTACTAACAGTTTCGACGCTCTTGTTTAGCGTAAATGTGCAAATATATGTTAAACATTTGGGCGGCCGCATTACTCGTCTTTTGTTATCAATATTTACTGGCCAGGTTGTCGAGTTATGCTGCATCGTTTTGCATGTAGCTTAGAAATCGAGACAACGGTTGAGCATAGGTTAAATTCCAATCTAGACGCTATTATTTTCTTTTGTGGCACTCTTATCCTTGCAATACTGTTTGTATTGAGCGGACTGTCCAAAGTCAATTGCTATTCAAGATAATGTAATCGCTCTTGAGTGCGACCAATGAGCATTGCGCCGCTTAAGGTAGACAGTGTCTTCTGCTTCCACTATATTAACTTGCCGTGCACCCTGAAAAGATAAAAGCAGAGTGTGCCAACTTAATCATAGCCGAGTACCCTAACTGAGAAATGTAATTGCGTCACCCATGCGAGAATTGTGGATCTGATCAATTTTTGACCAGGAATAGAGCATATTCTAAACATGAATTTTTTTCTATCAAAACAAGGTTTTAAGATGAGACAGGAAGCGAGAGCGAGCAGCGATTAAGTAGCATGAAGCCTTTTTCATCCCCTTTGTGCACTCTCATTACTGAACAATGTGATGCTCAGCTTTGTAGCCATAGTAGTAGTTATCTATGTGGACGGTCGCAGATTCACTTCTCGTTTGGTAACTCTTACTTTTGTGCATGGTCCTCAGTCTTTTCTGAGCGATAATTTGCACAGTTTACGAATGAGGAGTACGGTAGCTGCATGTCGCTGTCAGGAAGTCACATTGATCGATAACTTAGATGCAGTTTCATACACAATCTGATCCCACTTTGTACCTGATATGACTTCAGTTGTGTCCATCCAATATTATTATGTTCTCTGCAGCAAAAGACATCGCAAATATGTCGAAAGTGGAATTCAAGCGTGGTGAAGCGTCGCAATCAAAGAAAGTGACGATCAAGCAAGAACGGCAATATCATGAGTCAAGCAGCACGACTGCAAGTCATCAGAATGGACACCAAGAAATCAAAATGGAAACGAGCTTCGGTTCCGGCGGTATGCAGAACAAATGGGAGACATCGGGCACAAACGGCAGCGCGGGTAACAGCGTGACTCGCAGCATCCTGAAGGAGCGCATCAGCGATAAAAGCGAAATTGAAGTCGGAAGCATGCTACCTCGCATCGCCGTCGCCCATACCGGAACTGGACGTTTGTCTGGTGGATACTCTGGAGGTACTGGTTTTTCTATCTATTCTGTTGTAGTAAGGATACTTTCTGATTCAAAGAGGATGTCTTCGAAAATTAAAAGTACAGTTTCTGTATTAACTTGACTTGCAGAACGCCTCTTTTGATATGAAGAACGCCCACTTTGAGCTGAGAAGGGCCTTTGTTTAAATTAAATTGGTACATTAGAACTTGATTGAGGAATAAGAAATGCTGAGCGGGCTTCGATTTTAGGATTCGGCAGATTTTGGATGCCCCGATTTTCGGAGGTTTCAGCGTTTGGCCCTATATTAGTATTCTTAGAACTGAAATCTGAGTTTTGAGGATATGAGTATTACAAGGAAGAGGTAAAAATCTCCAGAAATTGCAAAAAAGAAAGCGTAGAGTTTGTGGGCGCTTTTGAAATTATGCAAATTTTTCAGCGGGCACTCGTAACCTAGCAATTCTGACCGATGCCGAATACTTTGGCCTCAGTCCGGACATATCGAATAAGGCAACTGAGATGTTCCTCGCCTCCACCGGCAGGGAGAGTACAACGCTCCATAGCCTCAACGACCGTCTTGCCCTCTACATGGCTCGCATTCAGCAACTAGAAAGCGAAAATCAAAAAGTGTATGAAAACTGGAACGCTGTCAGTAAGGCGACTTTTAGCTCGGATTCGGTAAGACATTTGCTTTGTTTCACCATCGTAATATGGCGATATGCCCCCATCCAAACAGAATTCGTTCTCAACACACCATTCACACATGCGTGCAGACAATAAAGCACAACAAATATATGCTACGAGCGGAGAACAATAAGCGCACCGTCACCCCAACTAGTTTTAAACTATTGCATCTAAATTCTTAAAGATTGCATCGACGCTCATGGGATTTCCGTGATAATACAAGTGTTTCTAAACAAAATAATTATGCACGCAACTGAATAGTAATCAAGGATTCGAAGTGCTTTCTTTATTATGTGTCTTTGACATCCACAGGGAGAGGTGAAAACACATTTAATCTTCGTTTTTATGCATGACTATACAAAATAGGAAACAAATTTCTACAGGTAACCCTGCAGAGTTTCGTCTCGATACCTTGATATGATCGGTAGGCACGATAATCACGTGACCAAGACAGACATGTCGTCTACGTTTCAGGACAAGTACACGGAGTACACGGACCAGCTGTTGAGCTTGCGTAGTAGTATCGACCAGGCCTTTGCGTCAAAGGCGGAGGTTGAGGCTCAAAAACTTGTACTAGAAGCCGACCTGAGAAACTATCGTTTCCGGTAAGATTCACGAGTAAGATTTGCGAGCAAACTAAGCGTAGCAAATAGGTGCCAATTTCATCAAACTAATACAGAATTTTAATTACATTTTGCATTTAAATATCTTAGCATCGAAATCAGAACAGCCATTTTGAGCAATTAATACAGTAGATAACTTGCCAAGTATAGCTATGTCATCGATTATTTGTAAGTCAGAACAACTGATTGAAGTTATTTAAACTGCACTATTATATTACGGTATGCTACCAAATGAAGTTCTATAGGACTATGTTTCTAAATTGCCTTAAGTGAGGAGGATTATAAATGAATTAAATACGGTCGTATACGTTATTTGTAAGAAGACGGCCGAATTTGGGTTTTTTTAGCTTAAATGAAATCGAGAGCAACCACCTGCAGCTCAGCAAGTACAAGGCGACGCTCACTGAGTCTCGCAGCGAAGTCGGCAAGCTGCAGGCTCGCTTCGAGCAGCTCACCGCCAACTTGGATACTTTCTGTCGTGACAATGATAGCGGATGGAACGATATACGCAAGAAAAACGAGGTAACCTATTAAACTGCCTTTAAATCAAGCTTTTACGTTCTTACTGGCAACAATGGCTAAGAGTAAATGGCGAAAAGTAAAACTTGATAGAAGCATATAGTGCTTTACCTTCATCCAGCTTCCCGCATTTGTTTCAGGAGTGGGGAAGAATGATAAAGAACTGCATAACTCTGAAACAGCAAGGTCACGCGCGAATGGATGAGTTGATGACGTTCGTGCACGATGTACAGGAGCAGATGGTGATGAAGCTGGAAAAGAAAACGCACGTCGAGCATCAGCAGTCGAGCGCCGAGCTCAAGGACGACTTGGCTCAGGCCATTCGTGACATCAATATCGAGTACGACATGATCAGCGAACAAGCTAGAAAAGAAACAGAAAAATGGTATCAACTTAAGGTATGACTCATTTTCTTCTCTGCTTTCTTTTCCATTCATTTTTTGCGATTTGGCGTGTGCTCATTTGGCTGATTTTTTTTGGCTATTTTGTTCCAGTATGGGCTCTAGGTTGGTACGAAAAATTCGGAGTATAATAGTTAATATTCAGAATTTTCTAAAACTTGCATACCATTTCATTATCTTTATGTAATACATTTACCGTAATCAGGTTGAAACTTAATATGGTTTAATAGTTTGGACCGGGAGCAACTCGAATTGGATGCAATATCCTCTAGCCGAACAATGTTGCCCAATCTGGGTTCAATATTCAAACTACTCATAGTCAGATAGACAGACCGTTCTCAATATATGACAGAAATACGAGAGTACTAAAATGAGAAATTGCTTAGTTCTTGGAAGCAAAGCAAATGGCTGAGCGAAAGAAGACCGACTGGAAATTTCCGCACGCCAAGGCGGACCAGTTCAAGAGGGAAATTGAGACAGTATGCGCAGACATTACGATTGGCGAGAGAGAAGTACACGAGCTAGAGAAGAGAGTGCGAATGAGCAACGAGGAGTTCACGAGACTGAAGTTGAGACACAAGGAAGAGCTATTTGAGCATGAAACAAAAATGCGCCATATGCTAGAAGAACGCCAACGCATGGCCGTCATGCTTCAGAGCATCCTTGATACTATCCAGGTTCACGACGCTGAGATGGCCATCTATCGCACGATGCTCGAGGGCGAAGAGAGACGGTACGACACATAATTTTTGCAGTCGCAGAACCTATTTTTTAAATACAAATGAACATTTTATCAAAATTTGCTACTCTGATTTTTTTGGTAGAATAAATTCTCAAATATTATGAGCTGCAGCTTATTTGAAATATCTTCTTTGTCTATTTCTTTAATTTTTTAAAATAGTTTTCTCTCAAATCTCGTCCACTCCAGCGCACGAGTCCTCCCTCGTCACAGCGATGTTTCATTTTCAGCACATCAAAAGGTTGATTTTTTCAGAATCGGAATTATTACAACTAAAAAGCGCCAAATTCAGCGACAAAACACAATGGCCATTACAACTATGGCCTATTACAAGACAAAGGGCGAGAATGTGCGAATAAAGTTTTGCGATCTCCTTGGCAAGTATATCGTCCTGGAGAACATCAGCAACCCGGCTCAGGTGCGCTTATGTAAAAGTTTTGTTCATCACGACGAATGTTGCGCTGACCGACTGTCGCGTCAGCCCAGCGGCTAAACATTTTCGATATTATCGGCAAAATTTTTCCAATAAATTTTACCGTCGAATAATGACCAATCGCTGCACTTGCTATTTCATAATTCTGTGTTACAAAAATTGAAATCTAATAGTTTCTATCTTTATTTGTTAATTAGTGACCCACAGTTGGCGGATTTCTGCTATAAACTATTTGCGTCTCAGGATCAACACATTGGAGGCTGGCAGATCCACCGCGAAGTGGATAATCAACCAAAAATCGACTACACTATCCCTGCCAATGTGGTACTCACTCCCGGCGAGACTATTAAGGTACAATAAAAGTTTCTGTTGTTGAGCTTGTTTTTGCGTTTATGATTTTATAAATTATTTTATAAAAATTTTTGAATTTTCATTAGCTCGCTGATTATTCATTATTAGCGTATGGAATATTTGAAAATACAGCCACTTGTAATATTTTTCAAAAATTTCAAAGTGGATACGTTTTCACTGTTATTATTCAAATTTCAAGTTCAATTTTCGACATTGCGTACAGTTTATTTGACTTTTTTTGCAGGTTTACTCAACGGATCACGGCTTGGACGACGTTGAGCCCGACGCGCTCACTGCTGATCACTTAGATACTTGGGGTGCTGGTACGCACATCAACACCATCTTACTGAACAAAGATGGAGTTGAGATGGCAAGCCACGTACAAAGCCCAGAGAGAAGCCATGATTCGTCCACCATGTCGCTTTTAGCAGACTGAATGCGCATCTGCTAAAGAGAACATGCAAAAACAATTTTTGGTCGATTTTGCTTCATGATATCAGATATCTCGCGCCAACTTTGATAGATAGACTCCTTTCTAGACTCGAAACTTGAATTTGAAAAAATATTTCCCCGAAATTGCTCACTACCGACAATAGATGAAATCATGAACGACAGACCAAATATCTAGTAGCCTTTTGTATTCATATAAATTTGGCTCAGCGCCAATTTACCGGACTTGAGTAAAATTAAGCAGCTCTAGTCCCTTTTGTGCTACAGCTGTATAGGAACGGAAAAAGTATTCAATTCAATCCCTGCTACAGTTCGATCTTGTCGCCGAAATTCGATTTCCTCCTCTTCGTCAAATTTTTCGGATTCACAAAATTTCGAACCCTTCCTCGCTTACTTATTCGATTAATGCTGTTTTGGTATCCGATGTTCAATAAATTTCCCCAACACTAGAAAGAGTTCTTTGCATGTTCTCTTAAAGCCAACTCTTGGACTTTGGTTGATTCACAATATTCAAAATTATTTCAGTCGTTAGGAATAGGACGATTTACAAATAATATAAAATGTTACCTATCATAGCTCAGTGAAAGGGCGTTCAATTGGTAAACGAGGGATTGCAGGTCCAATTCATATTATTTGGCGAGGCGTGTTTAGGATGACACTCGCCGGTAAATGAAAATTTCTCTGCTCGTCCTTATGTATACTGGGATGAGGAGAATGGTTTTAAACCTAAACTATAGGCTCGAATTTATTTGTGCGCCCATTCTGCTGAGGTAGCGTTTGGTTGGGATACCAAGCGCTTATTAGTATCTTATGCAAATGATTCTGTGATATATTTAATAATTTACAATAGCTCGTTGTGGTTAGATTGCACATCAAAAATATAGCAATTAAACTTTGTTTGAATCGATAACGAAAATTGTTTCGGAGCGCGCAAAGAATAGAGTCAAGATTTTCAAATGTGCAGTTTGATTGCAAGCAAACTTGGTGTTGTTTCTTGGCAACTGTAAGAGCCAATATGACTACTGAGAGAAGAACGAAAATTTACACCGCAAGAACTGAATTAAAAACTTTAAAATTTTAGGAACTTGTAACTGTTGTTTCGCGGCGTTACATTTTTTAAGTACATCACGCTTGCAACTGCGCCCATGTGCGAAAGATTATACTTAAAAAAAATGTCTATAAAACAGGGATTTTCTGCAAAATTTAATTTCCTCACCAAATATTAGTTTCCCGTGATGCGTTGATCTCATGCCACGCTTTCCAGAAACACAAATGCAGCAGCACACACGATACACTGAAATGCAAACTTGGATCTCTTTTCGAATATATCTTGTTTTCGTTTCACACAATCTAAGCACGATGGAAATCTCTAAAATGTTAAACCAGCAATCCAACGCACAGCAAGATGATCTGTTCTTTTACGTACAAAGATTACGAACACACTGAACAAATCAACCATTCAAAAATCACAAATGCACTGCAATCTGTACCAATGAGTTGTCCACCCGACATTTGTGTAATGAACACGGGTGGAGCACGCACAAAACAATTCTATACAACACTTTTTCCTACATGCAAATTCGTTCGATCGAAGCGCCGTGGATGCATTTCCATATGTGAATCCTAGTGGAGTCTCCATTTTTCTACAGTATGAAAATGAGCAGATGGCCGGTTGCGGAACGAAAGTTTTGCAACGAGCGATTATCAGTCTGCACGATCCAGCATTACAGGGCGGGGTGCTAGTTATTTTGGGAGGCACTTATGGCAGAGTGTTATCAGCCTGAACCTTGCACATCCAGTCGCTATCAAGCGTGTTTGTTCATTCTTTAATCATTTAGTGTTGTTATGTCTACAGTACAAGAGCCTGGTATCTTGGTTTGCGCTGAACGAATCTTTGACCCACATTGTCATTACGCAGTTGAAGCGCGTGCTCAATAGCCGTACAGTCCTATCGCAGCTCTAATCATCCTCGTCACTATGACCAAGACAGAGAATGAAAATCAAGTGTCGCAGGTAAGCACAAAACATTGGATGCAACTAGAGAGCTTTAATCTCAAACAATTAATACGGTGCTAGTATACTTTCAATCACTGCCGCTAATAGCGTCCTTATTGCATTTTTTGGAATCGTCTCCTCCCAGATGGTGTTGCAAAGAACATTGTTCATGTGTCTGTTACTGTGCACAGCAGCTTTGTAGAATCGGTCCCGTATCCACCCTTCTGAGCGTTTATGCAGACTGTGAGTGAGTAGCCCTTTATTACTCGTTTCCCATCGTGGAAAAAAGGATTCAAAAAGTCACTATTACGTAATATAGGCGAAAGTGTGCTCATGGAACTGTAGAATACTAGAACTCAGTCGATTTCGATGCTAGAGGCTATGTAGAAAATGCATCGCCAGACAAACGCGAGCGGCTGAAGTGTAGTAAAATCATTTTACATCATATAAACGACTTACTGCGTTTGCTATGGTAGTGCGGTAAGTTACGGATGAGATCAGATATTTCAACGCCTTTGACACACGACCAGGAGCCAACAAACTCGAGCTTTGAAAGGGGTATATCAGCTGTTGCTTGTTTTTCTTTAATTCAAGAATAACAGGATTACAGGGTTGTTCCACTATCACCCTGGGCCCTATTTCACGAAAGCTCATAATCGGAAATCTGTGATAATTTGGCTGAGTAGCGCACATCAGCCGTATATCACCTAGGATTAACAGTATGAGACTCAGCCGACTTATCACAGATTTCCGATTCTGAGCATTCGTGAAATAGGGCCCTGGTGTTGGGAGCAAAAGTAACAAAGATGAGAATTAAATTTGTAAATTAGTAGGTAACAGCCCAAGTTTTTCCTAGTGCGCTAAAACATTGACGAGTGTTTTCTTTCCAGTCACCCACTCTGAGTTCAAGGACGTCGTCACCATTCAACAATTCGAGCTCAACGAGAACTTCCAATTCTTCGTCCAACAACTTCCGCTCTGAGATCAAGATCGAAAGTCATGCGAATGGCACCAGCGGTATGTGTCCCATCTGCGCAGAACACCATATATAAGTCAGCGCCAAACTTATTTTAAAATTCTGGGAAAATCCAAAATCTGAACAGGATCTTAACGTTTAACATGCAGGGCCTGAGATTTTGCCTCCAGACAAATTTCAGCAAAAATTCTTTGTATGGATGAATAGTCCATTAAACCAGGAAAGAGGGACTGATTATACGTATCTTCACTTCAACCAAAACATTGGTTGTTTTAGCAAGGTCCGATCAATTAGAACGAACACTTCACAAAAATTGACAAGGTAGTTTAAAACATAGCTAATTCCTGAGTTTATACGTAGCTGAAAACGAGACTTTGTAATAAGCTGCGCTTCACAGTACAATTGTGCTTGTTATCTCTGCAATCGAACAAATCTTTGCATCGTTTAAGCCTCGTTTGGCGCGCGCACATACCATAGCGGCAAGGGTTCTTATGCAATCGGCAGCGGACTGCTATCATCCGGTGGGGATGGCGCAATGTTCATCCGCCGGACTCGCGAGCGCGACAATAAGGACTTTGCCGAGCTCAATGACACTTTCGCCAACTACATCGAAAACGTGAGTGCATTCTTTTTTCTTGGCAGTTTCCTTGCCAAGTGAGACTTTATCATATTCGAGCTTTACGATTTGTAGTTCAGTTATGGAGATACCTCGGCTTCCGCGGTTTTGATCCGGGTTCATATTTTCACACAAGTGATGCTTTTTGATAGAAGTCCTGTTCTCGATTGACTAGTGCGGAATAGGAATCAGAATTGAGCGGGGCCAAATTATTCTAAGTGTAACAATTCCGCATTTGAAATCGCTCCTGCTCTATTCGGTTGGTTGGCTGTTTGCTCATGTAACGTCTGAGCGATTGATCTATTTATTCTGCACTAATACCAAGTAAATTAAGCGACATGTATTTAAAAAGTTAAACTTCACTTACTGTAGTGATGAGCGAGCGATCCTAATCGTGACGAACCTCTAGCCAAAGAGCTTCTCCACACAAATAGACGCGCTCTGTGCCGTAAATCCAATAAATCTCACACGCTTCGTTCAGCGTAATATATACCGGTAGATACGCGCTAGCAGTAAAAAGGTTTCAGTGGTATCCTTTAATTAGCATAGCAAACAGAGGAAGAAACACCACAAGGATCGCAAAGCTACATGACATTTTTGAAGACTTCATCTGTTTTTCAGGTTCGCTTTTTGGCAGCGCAGAATCAAAGTCTGACTAAAGAATACGACCTGCTGACCATTGGTCTTTCTGAAGATGTCAAGAGTTTGGAGGGAGTTTATACGAGTCGCTTGCAGGTGGGCGCAATCTTTTTGCTACGTCTACCAACTTTATTTTATCTTTAGAAAGCAGAGGACCTGGTCAAAGGCACAAACAGGCAAAAAATGGAGATTGAAATTGAGATAGGAAAGCAGAGGCAAGAGCTGGATGCTATCCGCAAGAAGTAAGCGATTTTTAACATGAACGTGTTCTGCAATTCGGACTCACATATGAATTACGGTAATCAATCACTCTGTAGCGAATAGTTGGATGCAATTGGCTTAAATGATGGCGCCGTCAAGCACATACATTACTCTACCATCGTTAAATGATTTATTCGAGTTTCATTCGATTTTTACTTCTGTTTTTCGATATTAAATCCGTTCTCATTAGCTGTGTGTAGAAGAATATTGCATTTTAGATATGAAGATGCTTTAAACATTCATAAGAGCACTGAAAATGAAATCGATGTCACTCTGGTGCAGTTGTCGACTGTGGAATCCGAGATCGCTCTCTTCAAGCGTCGCATCGAGATCCTCGAAATGACCACCACTGCGCGACTTAACAGAGAAAAGGACCGCATCAGAAGCGAACTAGAGCGAGCAAACATTGTAAGTCGTATCAATTTCTTGCCATAATATAATACTGCAAAATTTGATATTTGAAAAATAATAGCAAATGGTATTCAACTACAGTATTTAACGCTTTGTTCTGCAATTCTACGCTTATGCATCTGCAATATTTTTCAGAAATAGGATCCAGTTTATGTAAGCAGCAGTTAACATATGCCAGCATTTACTCATGATCAAAGTAAAAATACAGGAAGAAGAGGAACCATACGGGAATCAAACCCATTCGCAGTTACTTCTAATTACGACCGCTCCTTCAGATGTGCCATCTTGTCAACTAAAGTGTACTATTTTGCAGGCTTTGGAGCAGGCGACGCAAGAGTGCGCCGATCATAGAAGCCATTTGCAGAAGTACGTCGCTGAGACTGAAAAGATCACCAATCATAACAAAACCCACGATAAGGTAGGTCACAGCATTTATTACTTAGAGGGCGAAAAAGTGCGTCATGCAAAATTCCCTTGAACAAGAAATGGGTCCATGCTATTTTTTTGATGAATAACATGGCTCTTGTGCCTCATCATTCCAGTAGGTTGTAGTAAAACTGAAAGTCACAGTAGCTTTAAGTGGATCAGATACCAAAGTGTAAAATTGCAGGCATTCATAGGGATGCAAATAAGAATGTTGCGCGGCATGTCACCCGAAGACCGCGAATTCTTCAAAAGAGAATTGGCAAAGGCCATTCGCGAAATCCGCGCCAAGTGTGAATACGTCAACGAACAACATCGCACTGAGATGGAGTCGAAGTACTGGGCCTTGGTGCAGGAAATGCAAAAGGACGCCATCGAGGACCACAAGAAGCAGGAGATCAGGCTGATGGAAGTCAATGAGCTTGAAATCTCGCTCAACAGCTATCAGAAAAAGTTCAGCGAGATCAACTCTCAGGTACTGTTGGATGAAATGAATGAACCCATAATGGTCCTTAATTTTCTCAGTAATCAGTTTTTTTAATTCTGCATTTTGATAGCATGTATCAACTTTTAGTTATGGTCAATATTTGTTTCATTTATGATTTCATATCCTCTATCTAATGGTCTTGAACAAAATCTTTATGCATTTTACTGTGAGTACACCAAACAAAAATTACATAAAGTAGAGGTTACTTTTAACTTCTGACGGTCATTCACTCGCAGCGGTCAGCTTCGATCACTCTCGAATTCTCCGCTTTCTGTATTTTCTAAAAGATAAGAATCGTTTTAACGGTTAATCGCTGATAGGGGATAAAATCTGCAGTCCCCCATTTACCAGCAGAAAAAAGTTCGTTCTCTTTGCAAAGGCTAATAAATTAGGTGCATTGCTGTTCTTAACAAAGTTGAAACTATTGGGTCGTCTCATAAATCGTGAGCGTTTTTAGGTGTATATGTTTGATCGCCAATAACTCCAGTAATACGCAACTAAATTCAGTGCAATTTTTTTCATTTTATAGAGCTCTTTTTAACTTGAGTTTCCTTTTTTTAATCATAAGAATCCGATTACAATAACTCATTTTACAAACTTTCTACGGAAATGTAAATGGTGGCCCCAAAATTTTGTGACCTGTTTTTGAACGCTCATAACTTTTTTCCTAGATGTTATTAGACATATTCCTTTTGCTCGTTTTTTAAGCTTAGTCTGAAGTAAAATCCCCTAAAGTTTCATAGAAATCCATTAACTTCTCGGTGAGTTATGAACCAGCAAAGCTGGCGAATTGCTGCGTTGCATTCGCGTAGATGACGCATTACGGAGATTTCTATGAATGAACGACAGTGGTGGACATTTCGAAGATGTCTCAGTGTATATATCAAGTTGTCTCTTAAGCCATGATCATTTTTATTTGACCACAAACTTATTGCAACAAGAATTGTCTGTTCTATATACGGTATATGAAGAAATCCACCGAGGGGTCAACCCTACTTGTTTCGGGTGAGAACCAGTTTTTTCTAAAGCCTACACCACTTTATAGAGGGTGAAATTCTGTGTTTAAATTTGCCAAGCTCGACTCGATTGGTCACTTGGTTGTGGAGATATGATTATTTGAAGTTTTTAGGTTTTTCCTATTTTCGTCTCAAAAACCTGATCAATCAATACTTTGGTCGAAAAGTAAATGAAGGCGGTATGCTACAGGCCTGAAATTTTAACCGCATGTATAGAGAGTGTTGGCAATGTTCTGGAAGAATTTTCAGAGCGTTAGCATATTTGTGTGCTTCTGTGCACAATTCTGAAAACGACTCCAAAATATTTGTTTGAATCTTAATGCCGTCTTAGCGGTCCCTTACTTATCGCCATAAAGTTGATGGATTTCTGTGAAACTTTAGGGGATTTTACTTCAGACTAAGCTTAAAAAACGTGCAAAAGGAATTTGTCTAATAACATCTAGAAAAAAAGTTATGATCGTTCAAAAACAAGTCACAAAATTTTTGGGCCACAATTTACATTTCTGTAGAAAGTTCGTAAAATGAGTTATTGTAATCGGATTCTTATGATTAAAGAAAGGAAATTCAAGTTAAAAAGAGCTCTATAAAATGCAACAAACCGCATTGAATTTGGTTGCGTATTACCGGAGTTATTTGTAGTCAAACATATACACCTAAAAACGCTCACGATTTATGAGACGACCCAATATAATGAGACAGCGGCAATGGCAGTAATCTACTTAAATAGCGAACTGATTGCTTGTTTGCAGAAGTCGTTGCTGATGTCGCAAGAGTCAGACCAGAAATACGCTCAAAGTGAATATGAGAGACTGTATAAAGCGGAGGTGCAGGACCGCTTGACAGAATACCACACGTTGGAGGAGGAATGTGCGGCATTGAAGAAGCAGCTCGACTCGCTGCCTACCATGGATGATCTCAAACGCGAGATAAAACGCTACAGCAGCATACTTGAGAGTGAAGAGAGCCGCGTTGACCGCCGCCAGCATGCCCATGCCGAAGCCCGCTATAGCAGGGAGAACGATGCCAGCGGTCAGCTCCTTCTGCCAATCATCCCATTTTGTTGCGCGTGCCTTCGTTTAAGTCACACATAATGTGATACTAATTTACGCTATATTCACTATAATAAGCACATTTTTCTAGCCTAAATATGGGATCAGTGTCTACTTTGATTTGGCTATCAGAGTTGGAAACTTGACCCAAGTACAGTGTCGGTTATTGACCTCTGCCCACTTTACTCAACCTTTTCATTTGTCCAAAAGTGATCAAAATGAAACAAATTGACATTTTGCGTAATTGTAACTTAAACTTAGCTCTACATTTTCCACAGCTAGAGATGGGTATTGGGGTGATGTGGAGAGGGCGGCGCACCACCGCTGGCAGCCGACTTGTACCTCTCAGGCATCGACTAATGTCCCCTCTGCTTTAAACCCAAACCGTCTCAATACCTTAGAGAAAATATTTCATTGCAGTGACGACTATAAAACAGAAGAATGCAAAGGGAATGCAGGTGGCTGAAATTGAGCATGACGCGAGTCGCGGCGATGTACTCATTCGCGAAGACACCATTGGCAGGTACATTTTTGGGAGACAATCAAATGCTTCACAGAGCCAGTAGTTTCACGAAGTCACATGAAGTTAATAAGAGCGACATTGCTCGATGAGGCAAATTAAGCCACATTTTAATTAGAACAAAACCAAAGTTTCTCAGATTCTACTCACTTCTGTTGCATTTTGAGTGCGTATGCAAAGCTAATACTGAGCCTTTCGCGTCCGTCAAACATGGAAGATTTCGTTTCGCTTTTCTGTAAGTTTACTCTCATCACACCTTCAAAATTTAGAGGACAAGTCTGCGCTGTTCAAAATTTATTGAACTGACGTATATTCTATAACCCCATGTCGCTATTAGTCTACCATTCATCGATAAACGATAAATTAAAATATGGATACCATAATCTGTGACAATCCTTGAAAATTTTGAAGTAATCGATGTTTCAATCCAATCAAGTTTTTAACGCCGATTCTAGGTATATCATACTTGAGAACACGGACACATCAAACGAGAAGGCGCTGAGCGAATGGGTGCTTAAACGCCATGTTGATAACAACCCCGAAATTGTCTTCCAGCTGCCCAAAGACTTTGTTCTCAAGCCCGGAAAAAGCGTCAAGGTTCGCTTCTTTCTCCTTTTTGTTCAGAAATTCAGAGATACGCTATCACGCTCACCATGAAGGGCCTAATTGACAAAAATACAGTCGCTAAGGTCTGAGCGCAGCAGATTGTGTCTAATAACTCTGATATGGCTGAAATGTAATACATCCAGCTGTGCTCAGTCCAAACTGCTACGGCAATAAAGCTGATTTTCGACCATTGCTGGTCTGAATTTTTCATTTCCTAATCTTGCTCATGAAATAAAACTCTGATCAGACAGCTGCTGGTATCTTATTCCAAGCCATAAGCGTAATGTATCAAATATTTCTGACTCAAAGTGGTGGAAGGTGCAGGACGTATTTCAAGAAACCGTGACACTTTTCAGATCTGGGCGCGCAATAAAGGAGGCGCGAACAACCCGCCGGATGAGCTGATCTGGAACGACGGCGACAGTTTCGGCATGGGATCAAACGTAAAAACCATCCTAACTGATAGAGACGGCAATGTAAGATCGCAATTTTTTACGATATCTTATGATTACGACTTTATGAAATACGCCTATGAGATTAATGGGCATAAAAACCTAATTTATCCCATTTTCAGGTGCGTGCGACCCGCAACCGCGGTTTTGACAAGAAACAGATCGGTTGCGACTCAGTGATGGTGTAGTATTACACTCGGACCAGCAAGATGGCAAAAGCTTCTGTGCATGCCAACGAAATTGACTGATTTCTTTTACTTATAGGAATATTGTTCAATGCCATTAGTTATTTACAAAAAAAGATAAAACAGCAAAAACTATATGTTAGCAAACTTAGGCAGAGAGCTTCATGCATATGCTATGTACATAGCTACCGTAGTCTGCTAACCAGTTTATGTACCGCAATAGGCGCCCCAAAGTCGTGGGACTTAGAATCAGTTACATATTTGAACTAAGATGCTCTAACTTTTTGTGCGAAAGAAGGTTTTGTACTTTGCAGATTAATTGAAAGGAATATGACGATAGCACTTTACTTCTTCTTTTAGGCAATAAGTATTGAAAAAAAGTATTTTTTTGGTTTGTCTCAGGCTCAATAAAGCAATTCTTTGAATATTTCTTGCAAAGGAACCCTAACTTGTAAGAAAATCGGGCAACTCTGCTGATATTGCCTTTTTTCACCCTCTCCGAAGCGCTAAACTAACCGATTTTCAAATACTTTACACATTACCGAGAATAATGAACAGTTGGATCAAACATTATCATGTTTAAGGGCTTCTCTCCCATAACTGTTATGAAAATGATCATATGTACGTCCCCCATTTGCAATACCGGAATCGAGGTAATTTCCATATCCCACGACGATATGATTGAATATTTATAACTGTAAAACATCATAGAATAATCAGTTTCATAGAAACTTATTAAAATAAACACATCAAGCAAACAAAGCACATTTAGCACATTAGCATAGAAGAGCTTTGCAGAATGAGAAACACTCTTAGAAGAAAAAGAATTTTCTGTAGCGCATGAAAGTGACTGTAAATGCAATCGTGCTGAGAACGAGAAAATCGTAAACGCAGTTGATGGCCAGTTCAACCAATGGGCCTTGTTTCCACATGTAGTGCGTTACTTGTAAAGCCGCACTGACCAAGGTCATTTTGAATGCCAGACAGCTCACTTCCAACAGCGAATATGCGCTATAATATAAAGAAAATTAGAAATTTCAAAGCTGATCCTTCATTACTATTTTCAAACCATTTTCTGCAGATATATCAATTGATTTGAAAAGAAAGATAAAAAATCGCTATCTTTTCAAATCAACTTTCTCACCGTTCGTCCATAAAGCGCATCAGCAGAATTGCGATGATGGTATTCGAGATGACAGTGCCCAACAGTTCTTGAGCCATGCCTTCGGTCTTGTAATTTTTCTTTGACATATGGAAGCGCGACAAGGTTCTCGCCAGAGGGTTTATCTTCGGGCTGTAGAACGTCAGCCCAATGGTCAGAGAGAGCACATTAGCCACGACGACGCGCAGAACATCGGCGAACATTTTTACTGAACTTCAGAAGTACACTTGCTTGAAATCTGCTGAGTTCTGAAATAAAATAACTTTATTCCGCAAGGATTTTGATCAAAGCACGATTAGCGAATAGCACCATGTTATCGCTTGAATTATACACATGAATTTAGAGCTTAGTTCAGTCGGTCACGACCCTAGAAGGTATTTCGAATCGCCTGTAGTAATATGGATATTATCCAGGCTAGTCTCTGATGCGATCAGCACTCATATAGGCGCAGGTTCGAACAGGTAGCAATTCATTTCGCGTAGGCTAAGTTGTTTGTATCAATAAAACATGTCATTTAACAAGATCACCGCCTATTCATCTATCGCATTGTGCGACGGCTAAGACATTGAGGAAAAGTACAGATCACATTGCCGCGGCTACGATACGATAGTGGCGTCAGGAACATGACAGCAGAGCAATGGTAATGGTAAACGAAGACTGACGAACTGATGCAGTATCGATGCTGACGCTTTTTAAGCTACCCTCAAGCTTTTAAATAATAACAACACGAGCTTCTTGTAGTCAAAGAAAACGGACAACAAGTCAATCGATCATTTGCTCTACGCGGAACATATGACAAGTGACCGCTCACCTACGCTTCTAGCATGAATGATCAACAGAACCTTGTCGTACTTCATAGAATAATCAAGAATCCTATGAAAGAAATGTTCTGTCTCTCAATAACATTCCCAGAATTTTCATTCATTTCCTTCTCTCCAATTGCATATCTAGACACAAAACCTCTCAATTGAATGAATTAATTGAGCAGCGCATTAATTAAGTAGCGATTAGAAATGCAGCGAATGGGTAAATCTAAATGATACCGGTAACACACCCGCCCGCAGAAACATTTCCGTCGATAACAAGCCGAACTGACATGGTCGGCCTTTTCAAGGGGAGGCAGAGATACACCTTTACTACACAGCGGATAAACACCCACGTCATCCAATTCACGTAAACAGCATAACAGTTGTGTTGACTGTGCGTATTGATCGCCCGCCCTTGCGCCCCGCTCTGACCTTCGCGAGGCATGAGGCGAATGCCTTTGTTATACCAGGCCCATTCTAGCCATGTGTCAGATCATTAAGTGACAATTTTAAATGAGAATTTGTAGCATATGACCGGAAACATTAGTAGGTCAGCTGCATCTGATTTAAGCTGAACAAAGAGCACTGTTTCAAATGGATCAAGAGGAGGGCGTTATTGCCTTTGAACGCGCCGCGTAGATTCCCTCAATAACTCAACAAATAGTGACGTCATTGGCGTACACAGCGCGCCCAAAATAGATTTGTTGACGATGGAGTGCGTGCAGAGTAACCGAGTCGCGACTACGATTGTGCTACGTGAGTATACGGCAAACTAAGATATTGATTTCAGTAAATGTTGCAACGTCAAAATTTGAACAAACCCAAATTTAAAATGTATCACAGCGCCTTTCTTGATAACTTCAAAACAGAATTATGGCGAACTGGGCGTTCGATCGGCCATCGGGTGGTTCACCTTTTACTGGACGGAAACGTCTCTTTTTATGGGATAAGTTTTGTTTCTGTAAAACTGTTAACAGTTAGTCCGATTTTGTATTGTTTGGTTCAGAAAATTATGCATGATAATAGAATTGTTTCTTTATATCCAGTGTGTATAGCGTTCGTTTCTGCTACAGAACGTGAATGTAAATATACGAGCCCTCACCTGTCCATCCATCTCTATTGTTTCATTGGAGTACGGAACATTGTTTCTTATACGCTGTACAAGTTAAAGATCTTTCGATTTAAATCGATCAGATGCAAAACAAATGCAAACGCTATACTGCTTGAAGGGCGATATTGCTTGCGCCATCCAGTGCGGATT
Source organism: Plectus sambesii (assembly GCA_002796945.1). Taxonomy (NCBI): domain Eukaryota; kingdom Metazoa; phylum Nematoda; class Chromadorea; order Plectida; family Plectidae; genus Plectus; species Plectus sambesii. Next base: position 33,592 of record NIUQ01000402.1, read on the forward strand.
TACTAATGAGCCAGTTATGAGCTTGCGGCCCTTTCATCGCCATTGATCTCTCGATCAACTCTTACTTGTCTACAGGCAGAATTCTAACCCTTTCCTGCAAAATGGCGGTATAGAAGTGGCGTAGAAAAATGAATCAGATATGGCGTTCTTATTCGATCTGTTCACGTGCACTTCACGTGAATGTTCGCCCTTCTGTTATGGGTTTTCTGATAGACCATGGAAATAATCCGTATCGCAGCGAATGACCGAGTAAAAGTCAAGATGCAAAAAGCAGTTTTCCTGGTAATGTCTGCATCCTAACTGCAGTTTGACATGAACCACGCAAGCACATTACGGAGGATTGAGATTAGCACTGTATCTGCACAATCAAATACTTTAACTGCTATTTTATTTTTTTAGGAGACAATGATTCATTTTTGAGTCTATTAATGCACGTCAGTGCTGAGTTTTCTAGTGATAGACCAGTTTCAAGAATAAATTTAATTCGATTAGCATTGCTATACTCATCTGTCAGTTACCCACTTCTACGGTTTTCCTATTGCAAATCAAGAAAATATTCTTCAAATTTTTACAAAGAAAATCGTTGTGGTAATGGACCCAGCGTCCGAAATTGTTCACGTGCATTTCACGAGACCAGTCGGCCTCTCTTTCTCAGTGTCGCTGTGGCTTCGGTTGTCCGGCCCCGGTATCTGATGCCATAGCGATGAAAAAAGTTTGGAAGGGCAATGGTTCATTCGCACGGCACATTCACGCCGTATCTACATCCAACTCAGCTCAACTGGCACGGACTCACCGGTCGTCGGACGAGAGAAAGAAACTCTTCAAGTGCTACGTATCTCTTAATTCACTTCTTGCTTATAACTCTCTGAGTGAACATCCCTCTTTCTTTCTCTCTCCCTTTCTTTTAGACATCTGTTACGCCGATACTCTTGTACGGCACGCTTGACAACAAATTTCAAGGATATAGCGGTAGAATATGAATTTTTGAATGCAGATATAATCGCACTCCGAAGTGAGCATTTGGTGGTGTTGCAGAAAAATGAGTTAGTTTGCCTAAAGCTGCCTATCCCGTAGGGACGGACACCAGTCGCTGATTGGGTATGTCAGCTTTGTCTGAAACAGTTGCAGATATTTCTGAGTAGAACTTCCATATCTTGTGGCTGATTTTGCAGCGCTTAAGCATACAAGTTATAAAAAGAGGGATTCGTGCAGTCCGCGCAAAGGTATTTTGATACGGCTGTTATATAGAGTTAGGGATAGTTTCAACGGTAAACAAGGAGCTTCTTGTATTCGGCAAGATGCAAAAGAATACAACGACCAATGCCCACTGTTCATTATTATGCTTAATCTTAGTGCTCCATTTCAACTGCCATGACACAAACGGATAGCTAAGGCTCTATTCATTTTACTATAGTAAGTTTGAATATGGCTAGCTTCTTTTATTGCCGCGATGCGTACTATACAAATGTCTCATCAAAAGTTATCGATAGAAGCCCTTTGAGCAGCTGCAGTCACGCTTCATTTTTTGCAAATGACCATGTGCATATCACATAAGTCAATAAACATCTGAAAAGCAACGCATAGCTTATGAAAGGTTATAAAATGAAGTTTTGAACAAACTTAGTTGCAACACTGGTCACAGCTCGCCTCCCCTTGCCTCGTTTGTTCGTCCATCCATGCGCCCGGGATCAGCTGTCTTGCTGTACAGACGCCATCTCCCACAGAGGAAGCAAAAAAAGACTTGTTCTGATCGTATTCTTTCAGTCGTGTCTCTCTCTGACTGCAAGCGAAGCGGGTTCTTTCTTTCCAGCCGGCGTTACTTTCTTAACAGTGTCGTTTTGTTGACCCTGCGCAAATGGCGCCCGGATCTGCAAGTGCGGTAATTGATCAAAACGGACGAAAACAACGAGCCACCGCCCTTGCAAATTTGCAGTTCCTGGTTGCAATAGATTCACAAAATAGATCAATAGGCGTCTGAGCGCTCGGCCTCCTATATAATCTGTCAGCGCTAAATATCCCTTCTTTACAAAGGCGATTATCTTATGGGTAATCCCATACGCTTTCGCGCAAGAAAAATCCTCTAGTCATCCAATTCTTTCAAGATCTCACATGTTGTAATAATCCTGCAAAACAGGATTGTGAACGATCCGTGGATTTATCGCGAAAAATCCAAAGTCAACGTCATCTCACTTTACTCATGTGCTCTGTTGTCCTCTCATCTGTGCGCGCTGCTGATCATTGTCGGAAAATTCTACCATATAAGTATTGCAATTGGTGTTCTTGGATAGTTCAGTGGTTAATTTATTACATATCCATTTTGCATTTCAGGATATCGAACGGGATCAAAATAACACGGTTTCAAGTTCGCCTGCCGAGCGTCAGTCGTCTTGATTGTCCCATCGCCACTGTCTGAAATATACGGCCACGCAGCGCAATGTTCTCTCAGTGGAATAGCGTCTTATTGCAAACGCCTAACATCTTTCCATCGAAAAGGGTAAATATTTTTATTTGTTTTTAGCGAGAATTGGTTGCTGAACGGGTGGACGGGCAGGATATGCCGCAGTCAAACTTTTGTTGTTTTGCAACGAAAACTGACGATATTCTAGAGGCGATTGCACATTTATAACTTTAAATATGTCTAACTTGTTCCGAAAAATCCTTACAAGCTGCTAAAATTCATGCTGAGAAGTATGCTGATAGCATTTATAAAGAATATTACTGCATTTAAAGCATTGTTTTGCAAAATTATCTGCAAAATGTCTTAATGTTTCTATAAACACCTTTTTTATGCGCAGCTTTAATTTGCATATTAAATACTGCAAATTTCTTGTTCTTTGCTGTGGATGATTTGCTCCAGAAAACAGAACGATAGACAGTTCAGTGGTAGATTAAATCGACTTTGGATTACTTTTACGATAACCGTCGTTCTCGCGGACTTTGCGCCCGATTGTGACTAGGTGTAATTTTAAGGACACCGAATTCGATCGCGTCTTCTAATGTAGGAATATTATAAATGGCACGCGTTTTCTCTCCAAAGTGTCTTTTTTAAATGTGCTCAATTGATTTGCCCCAAACGAGCCTAAAGAAAAATCCCGATGCCCAGGGGACCTTCACATATTAAGCTAGCTGATTTCAGGTCTCAGCATCTAGGTGTATTGATATTGGCTTCAGGTATGGTATCAAGCACTACTGCAGTGCTGTTTTAATACGTATGCAGTCACACGAATATACATAGCAGGGAAATCTGAAAAGTAGTAGCGAACGTAAAGTGTAACTGTTTGAAAATGCTAAAAAGCTGCAAGGCAGAGCTGAAGCGTAAGCTTACTCATAGAAAGCTCGAAAACTGTGAAAATTCCTACAAGCCGACTTCTTGTCTTGTTATAAACATACCAGCTCTAAGGCAGTTTGAAAATGTTAGTCGCAGACTTTTTAATGCTTAGTGCTCAGATCAAACTTCTTTCATTAATCCATTGGGTATTTCAGAAAATGGACCGGAATGTCGTTGTGAAGGCACGGGTTGACGACTACGAGAAGATCGAAGAACTGATCTTTCACTTTACTGATAGTTTAGGCAGCGTTGCTGTGCAAGAAGACGTCTATTTCAATGTGACGCAGGGTCGCATGAAGTTGCGGATCACCTATCCTAATGTTAGTTTTTCTGCTAGAACCAGAACAGGTGTATGGGGTGCTGCATATGTGTATATATTTTCAAAGGGGCCTCATACCTGCTCGATCAGAGCGGAAATGAGACTACAGACAAATATCAGCCAGAATAAAAGAAAAGAGCAACTTTATTTAACAAACTTAAGTGACTGCATTACATTCAATAAAACTGTTTAAATTCTTTTTGAAAAAAGTTTGGCACTTTGTATTAAAATAGTTATATTGGCTACACTACCCGCTGAAGCCGGCTAGTCTAACCCTCAAAGTCGAAATCTATGCATATGTCCGAATGAAACAATTACTGTACCTCTCTATAACAACTTGTAAGAGTCGAAAGAAATGCCGTGACGAGAAAATATTTGCCGCGTACACGAAGAATGTAGAAAAATAACGGATTCGTAGAGGTGAACCCTTGAGAAGCCCTCAAGAGACAAGCTAAAGCAATCGCTATAAACATAGTTTATTCCGTTTATACAGTTGAAGTTGGTGGAGGTTAATCAAGTTCGGTCCGCCCTCAAGCTAGATATTCTAATATTGACGCCTATATTCCTTTCCTTCAAAATTATTCCTTATGCCCTGCCTTAATTTGACTCTCCTATTGGCTCTAATAAATGTTGTAAAATTTCAGCGAAATGGTCAACTGATTTACTATCGACGGCCAAATACAGTTGGACCGAAAATCAGCGAATCGCGCGTTACCGAAGTTGAAGACGCCGTATCTTTGAAGGTAAGAAAGAAGTAAATAATTTTATAGAGGAAGGAGATAATGTGCCTTGACTGAAATAATCGCAGCCAGGGGCCAATTTCATAAAACAAATGTGAGCTGTATTTACATCAAAATGCATTTACATCAGAGCGCTGATTGATCACTGCGCGCAACTGACCAATCGCTGCTCTGATGTAAATGCATTTTGATGTAAATACAGCTCACATTTGTTTTATGAAATTGGCCCCAGTTTAATGATTGATGACGGAAAAGATTAGACCAAATACGGGCATGCCACTTGTGATGACACAAAGAGTTTCAAAATCAAATGAAAGTGCCTGCTAACTAATCGTTTTTTACGTCAGCTATTAAGAAAGCAAAGTTTTAGTCTTACAGCGGTAAGATTCAAGCGGAAAATTGAACAAATGACTGTGCTAACTCATCATCATTGCTTTGTTTCCTTGACATATAACTTGATACCGTAGCGATACGTATGAAATGTAATTTTATAGTTAGGTATTCTACTCACGTTTTATTATTGCCGATGAAATGTTGATTATACGACAAATAAAGCACTGAAGTAGAGCTGCTGCCACAAAGAAGGGTAAATTTTCTACTATTTCACTTAAAACATTACTCTTCCAATGATATACAATATTTTTTGAATTTTTTTGCATAGTTTATAATTTAGAACTTACTTTGTCTCGCACTCGATCAGCTGGGCGCAGTTCAAAAGCGACGACGAGTCTATGTCAAAGACAAGCTGCGAATTAACTTGGACGAAGTTGAAGGTGTCGGCTGCTTCGTTGAACTTGCTGTACGATCTTAACACTTCTCTATTCTTATTCAGTTCAAATTTCCCTCAAAAATTGCTCAGTTATAAAACTGAAAATCGGACACAATCAGTGTTGCAACTAAATTAGTAACGCTGTATTTTGTTCGTTTCAAAGCAATTTTTTTAGCTCATAGTAATTCCTCTAATAATCTCCCAGGGTCATTAGTATTTCAATCAAGGTTTAAGGGATGCCATTATTACAAGAGGTACGAGGATTGTAGGAGGATTTACGGTATATTGATTGGATACTAATGCATCGTAAAGAATTGCAAATAATAAAACAAAAAGACTATCTTAAATACTCATTTTCGCAACTTGATTACCACTGCTATGCGCATAAATTTATTTATTAACATATATTATCGTATGTTCTTACAATCTGTTAAATAAACTTTCCATTTCTTCGAAGATTTTATTTTATTTGATTCGCATTGATTAACATGACAATTTCAGGTCGCCCTAGCTGACATGGATACTGAAAAATGCGGAATTGAGCACGTGAAAAGAGTGATGAAAGCGTTGCAAATTGATAAACCTTCTCTTGTTCCTTTTGCATATCTTGATTTAATAATGGAAAATAATAATGACATCTGATTCGATGGATTTGGTCTATAAAACCCAATTTTTTGGTTTTTGCAGATAATTATTTGATATGGTTTGGCAGTTTCTTCTTCAAAGCAGTCGAAAATATCATTTGATCCGAATGTTATAATTCAAAAATTAGTTAATTTTAATGTCTAGTGCTGGAAATAGACTCTCCATAGACTCAAGTCACCTATCGGACTTATATGGTATATTTGAAAGAAACAGGAAAAAGATAGTTTCCAACATATTTTAGAATATTCAACAGCATCAGTGCGTAAATTTACACTGACAGAAACATAAGAGTGTGCAAGAGCGAAATTTCTTATCAAGAGGTGCGTTTATGTCATGTGGATGTAATCGAGAAGAAATTTTCCAAAAATAAATGTTTATTCTATCATCTGTCAAGTAAATACGTTGTATTAAGGAAAATACTTTCGAAACGCCTGCGTCGCTCCTCACGTCACTTCCGCTGTTGTCAACTGGGCGTTTGCGCGATGCATTCGTATTCCCTACGAAAGCGTATTGCGCAAACGATGACTCACAGTCGCGCTGGGTGTAAATAGATAAAAGGCGCCCCGACAACCGCCAGCGTTCCTCTCTCGTACGCACGTTTGCAAGGAGAAATATTGACTGTAAAGAAGCAGTATGACTCTTACCAAGAAACTGAAAGTTACGAAATTGCACATCAACAGTGAAGTAAAATGTCGCTTTGCCACAACCGAAATTAACAGCCTAGTGGAAAATGTTTCCGAAAAGGCGGAAGAGGCCGAGTTCGTCGCGAATTTACCCGAAGGCGCATTCATCACCTACTTCGAAATGTATGCTATTTTATCCTTTGTTTTGCCTGTCACTATTGACCAATATTTCTACGATATAGGTTTATGTATGTGCAATTAGTCTTTTACATCAAGATCTTTTGATGGTAATCTCGCAATATTCCACGCTGTGTAGCCGAAAAACTTGCAAACAGCGATATGCTTGCGAAGCAGTTTAAATTTTAACTGCGGTAGTTTGTAAAAAGACAGTGCATCCTCTGCAGAAAGTATTATACATTTTTGCAAATATTTGCAAGGAAGTAATGCAAAAATTTGAAAATACACAAGATATCGTTGAATATATCGTACAGAGTGATCGCCATTGCGCAATTAACTATTTCAGTATTGTTGCATTAATAAATTTCTAAGACATTTTTTGCAGGGAAATCGACGGCAAAGTGATAGTTGGAGATGTTAAAGAGAAGCAGCAAGCTAAAGCTGACTACGATGCAGCCAGAAGTAGAGGAGAAACCGCTGGTCACGTCGCCCAAGCGTATGTTTTTTCTGTTTACTCATTAACTGCGATTTTATCTGCTCTCAAATACTAGTTTTTATTCATCTGTTCAGTTGTTGGGAAGCTCACTGAGTATTAAGTCTTTCTCTTGACTGAGTAATCAAAGATGCATCTTTTATTTAACGTTTCAGACCTCGAGAAACGAATACGTTCAATATATCGGTCAATATTGCGCCGTACAACTTCGCGCGATTCAAGCTGGTGTATCAGGAGCTACTTCAGCGCGTCAGAGGCGCTTACAAACATCAAATCAATGTCCATCCAGGACAGGTTCGTCTGTTTTCTTTGTCAGCAATACTCTTGACTATATTGGTCTTTTTAGGCAGTGGAAAATTTGCAAGTCGACGTAACAATCAACGAGAGCAGTCCAATATCTATCATTCATGTACCAACGTTTGCAGCGAAGCTCAGCGAAAAATCAAACAAAGAACTGCTCCTGCTCAAAGGTATCGTAATAATTTACTGTTTCTCAATCAATACATTTGTTCAAAATTTAGAAGCAAGCGACGTTCGCATTGAAAAGATCTCCGACACTGAAATAACCGTCAAATGGCACCCATCAGCAGCAAATCAGACCCAATACTTGACAAATGATGCTTTGGATGGTCAACTAATCGTCCTCTACGATGTCGATCGCAATGATGATCAAGTTTTGGTTGTTGACGGTCACTTTATTCACTTCCTCGCCCCAAAAAACCTGGAAATCGGATCGAAAAACATCGTCTTCGCTCTGGATATATCCGGGTCAATGGGAGATGGAAAGCTCGAACAGACAAAAACGGCGATGCGATCCATTCTCAATCAGCTCAGAGAGACAGATGAGTTTAGCATTCTCTGCTTCGATACTCAGCTCGAAGTGTGGAAAAAAAGACCATTGCCGGCGACGAAAGAGAATATCAGCGAAGCGATTGGTTTTATTGACGCTCAACATCCAAGAGGAGGTACTTTTTACATGTCATTTGAAGTGGATACTTGCATTTGAGTAAAGCACAAATGCCCTCAGAAATACTTCATATTCCATCCACGCGTTGTAATTTTCTTGGATAGATTTAATTTCCCCCTAGAGCATAAAACATTTAAGCAATTATCTTATGGTCATCACTACTACATAGCATCATTCATCGCAATGAGTTGTTCGCAGTTAATTAATGTTATGACTACTAATTTTGTATATGTAAGTGCGTGTTCGTCATTAACTGACGGTAAAGGTTCAGTAATTTTATTGACTAAAAAAGTTCAAATATAGTACTCACAACGCCCTATGACCCTTTTATACCATTAACCGTCTTCTTTATAACAATGTTTTTAAGCGATATAATTTTCAGGCACTGATATTGACTTGGCAGTGCAAGAAGGCATCAAATGGCTCAAAGGGAGCCACTCCGACCAGCTTTTGGCGAGCATTCTGGTGCTGCTAACTGATGGCCAACACAACAGTGGTAAATGCCAAAGCCATCAGATAACATCCAGAATACTAGAGGCGCGAAAAGACGGCGGACAAAACATTAAAGTGTATGGATTGGGATTTGGGGATGATGCCGACTTCAATTTGCTAAGAGAAATGTCGTCGAAAACTGGAGGATTTGCGCGTAAAATCTATGCAGCATCTGATGCTGCCATTCAATTGGACAGCTTCTATGCGGAGATTTCATCGCCGCTGCTCGCCGACCTCGACATTAAGTAAGCACTGTATTTTATACATAAAGCTGCAAAATTATGTCTCTTATCCGACTAAATTTAGAAGAGGCATCATGAGATCTGCACGCAAAAGTTTTAACTCAGTCATAACATCCTCATGGGGTTATTTTACTTACGTTACTTGCTAAAATATACGACCATGGTTTTATTTCAATAATCTCTTGAGAATTTAGAACTAAATCACATTTCTGCGTAGACATAGACATATTTTCATAGATGAAAAGGATTTTCAGGTGAAAATGAGACTCAATTCTTCAGTCTTAATGCTAAAAAAGTAATAACCTTATTTCAGATACCTAAACCCGAACGTGGAAGTCGTATCAGCCGTGAAAAACATTACTGGCGACACTCTATTCGAAGGCTCGGAGTTTGTTGTAATCGGCAAAATGAATCAATTGTCGTTGAACGAAGGGGATCAAATATTCGAGTGGCGCGCTCGAAGCCGCCATGGTCCAAAAGTCTTCAAGTGCTGTTATCGTCCATGGCATCCTCAACCCAGCAGTAACAAAGGGTAAGAATGACTGACCTAATAGTTAAACACTCAGTCTTGAGAAATTTATAAATTTTTGAGAAGCTGTTTGAAAAAATTAAAAATTTGAAACTTAATTTTTGATTGCTTTTGACATGCAGAGCGAAAACTGAAAATTTCTGTGTTTCGATGACCGTTACTAATACTTACGCATTGATCCACAGTTTGCTATTTAAGAAAACAAAAAAGAGGAAGATACGCTCAAATAGCCGCTATTGCTTTTACTTAGAACTGTTTACTGCTCGAAAATACTGACGTGGTGCGAGTCATATTGTTACGTTCGTGTTGGAACTTAACTAAGATTGGGCACTATCTTTGTAATGGTTTAAATCCATCTGCCGGCTATCGCTATAGTTCTTTTGATCGCAAACCATCTGTGCTCTTTCAGAGAGATATCCAAGACGGCAGGCAGCTTCATTGAGCGCTCTTGGGCGTATCTGACAGTGAAGAATCTGCTGGAAAAGGCTAAAGTGAATTCTGAGGAGTCAGCAACGCTGAAAAATCAGGCTTTGAAATTGGCCCTTAAGGTATGCTTTTGTGTTATGATGTTTACTGCAGTAGGCAACTTTTAAACCCAAGTGAAAGTTGAATATTTAAGCCTAAACTAAATCGAGGATAAATATTCTTGCTGTGAAAAACAGAAAAAGACTTTTAACGTTTTCATTTTCACTTCCACTTTAATATTGATACCATCATAAACAAAACTTTGCCACTTTATGAGAACGTTTTCAAATCTAATCAATATGAAAAATGTTCTCTTCGAAGGGGGGAACTGTTTTATAAGTCAAAGGTTATTTATTACTCAAGGTATTTTCTTTAACAATGTTATTTTTCAGTACAAATTTGTAACGGAACAGACTTCAATGGTTGTTACACAAGCAGAAAAGGCAGTCGAACTCGAGCTGAACGATCATCCTGCAAGTGCAAATCTGTACCACAACCTCCCAGTGCGAATGAATTCCTATCGTCCGCATGCGTATTCGCAAAAAGTTGCATACGGGAGTATGCCTATGGGTGAGTGTTTTCGCAAACGCGACAGATCACGAAGTCGATCAATAAATCGATCACAAGGTCGCTCACAAAGTCGATCAGAGAGTCGATCAAGAAGTCGATCAAGAAGTCGATCGCCACTTTCAGCTCGGGCGTATTCTGGCACGGTAGTTCGAGGAGCATCACGTGGGCGCGGAAGTAGTACAAGAGAAAAATGTCCCGTATCACAAAGTTGCAAAAGTGGACGTTTTCAAGGGATGATGAGCAGGTCAGCCATGATGCCGATGCCGATGATGAGGAAATGTTCGTCGAATGAAAAAAGGCCCATAATGAGTCGGTCAGCTCTTTGTTTTGATGAAGACGAAGGCGGAAGCGTACTTGGAGCCGATAATGACAGCGGCGATCTTAAAGCCAGTAAAGTGTTGGCAGAACTACCAAAAAGACAACGAGGCGAAAAGACCAAAGCTCATATGCAACTCAATACTTTGGTGGGACGTGGAGAGGAACAGGTAGGAACATATAATATGACAATAAATGAGCGATAATACTAATAATATGTAGCATGTATTTATATCTATATTTAGTTTAAAGTGCATGGCGACTTCAATGAGTTATTAAGAAATTTCTTAGTAAAACGAATGCTATATGTTTAAGCACGCTTTCAAGAGAAATGTCATTGTTTGTAATACTGATATGGAAATAGAGCCGTTTAAATACTTTTATTATTCTGATTAACATGTTTCTGAATGGATAATCTTAGCATAAGAATGATCATTTTTAGCTGAATGATATGTGCGATGACCAGCCACCGACCATCGTGGAGAAATTAATAAGTACACCAATTGATTCAGCAATTGCTGCATTCATTAAGTTGAGCGATATCCAACAGAAGACATCTACCGACGATAATTCCAAAGGTGCGTATTCTTTTTTAATATTTGTCCTGATAGATAATTTCTAATTATCGCAAAATGCGGTCCCTTTTCAATCTCCTTCCCCTGCAATTGCTAATTTATGTCAAAACAGTAGAATATGATAAGCAGATTAATCCCCTTGACTGAGTATAATTTAGGTGCACACTATAGTTTTCGTGGCGTTCTGCACATTGCCATAACGATTTGATAGGATGTTCATGAAGAGGCACAATAATTGCTAAATAAAGCCATTTCGAGTCAGCGAGTGGTATACTCAATTTTTGCGCTCAACTAACGCCTAACTTACTGCTGTCGCTTTATATTTACAGTTTTAACGAATGGGTTGCGATGGATAAATGCTTAATTTATATACCTGACTCCTCTCAAACGCCCTTCCTCTGAAAAATATGTATTCATGTTTTTTCATTGCTTCAAACTTCAATATTTATGTTTTAGAGAAACGCCTTCTATCTTTGATTGCTGCGATGATGGCCTCGAAGCTGCCAAATTCGCCTTCTGAGAATGACTTGCTGAAATCATTGTTACAAAAGTCATCGGTAAGTCAATTTTCTCACTCAGAAAGATAGTTTCAATGATCTGCGCTGTCAAAGTATTAGCGGATAAGCTAAAAACTAATCGAGATTCAGTTTTTTGAGCAAATGATCATTTATGTTCTCTCTTTCTTCCAATCCATAAAACAACTTAGTGAAGCAATCACTAACTGCACATTCGTTTGGTACACAGATTTCAATTAACAATTTTTGCAATTTGCAGGACGAAATTTGCATCAGAGAGGTTAATGAAAGTCAGTATATTGTCGAATGCGATGCTGGTCGATTGGCGACCGTTCCATCAATTCTGCTGGCGATTCACTGGAAAATTCGTTTGAATCAACTGTGTGGCATCGAGACGCAAAATCTACTGATTCAGTTCTTAAGCGTCATCGTGGGTACCACCGAGAATGGCGCGTTGGAGAGCTTAGCCAAACAAGTGATCGCAGCACTCGATGCTTGAAATTTAGCAATTTTAGTTGTGTAATCAATTTCACTTGCAGTATTTTGGTCTCACTGTGATAAATCATCTATAGCGAGAACATATCTAATCATTATGACAATGCCGGCTCAAATCAAGTTATTTTGTTTAAATGTAGTAATTTTGTGAATTAAGTTTGCTTTTTACTGAACTTCTTGTAATGATAAGTATTTTTCATTTCTTTTAATTATTTATTTGAAATGATGTTCAGGTTTCACTAATCTTAAACATAAAAATGAAAGACGTAGACATGAAATAAAAACGTGTTTAGTAATGTTTTGTGTGATGAGCTGTTATTAATGTTAATCCTCACATAATACTCACAGTTGCTGATTCATGTGTTTATGCTCCATAACTAATTTAGTTAAATAATCATGAACCTATGTAAGTAAACAATGTTATTCAGTGTGAACGTGCTCCTTAATTAATCTGAATAAAGTTAATAATATCATACTTGTGTACATGCACATGGAACGTGTCGTGAAGAATGCTGCGGGATGGATATATCGTCGTCGAACGTGTTTATATACCCTTTTCACCGATACTATTGAATCATGATGATCATCTTTTAGTATACAGTAATCCGGAACTTGTGGGTTACTTTAAGAAATTTCCTATGTTATGGTAGGAAGTTTCAGAGACCCGGAAACAGGAGGAAATCTAATACGAGAAATCTTTCCAATTTTCCCCCTTATTTTAGTATGTCACGGGTGTATTTTGAATACAACGATACTTTCTCTTGAATCTATTATAAATATTGAAATGCATTGCATTTTGATCTTTTAAATTTTGTGCCTTTTTCATGCTGTGTTTACAGAAAGAGAGCAGAACGTATGCACGTGCGTTTATTAGTGCGCGAAAATAACAAAAAATCTGCTAAGCATCGTGATGCCTAATGCATGGAAGTGCTACGCTCATCATGAAAGCATACGGCAAAATAACCTGTAAAAACTGTTCAATGAAAGTTATCACGCTCATAATGACAATCAATATTCTACAACATCAGTAAGATTTTTGGCCGATTTGGCAAATTTAGTCGACGAGAGGTCCCCGACTTCGCTGACTGCCTGGAGAACCTGAAAATAGCCTATATTAATTTTTGTAAATAATAAATTCTTCATTTATTTTGATTTGACAAATTATTCAAGTTAAATCAGTAAAGAAAACATATTCTTAGATTTTAAAAATGTCCTGCTGCATTAGAAATATTCTTATTGAAGTGAGAATATCTTATAGTTCTAGCGTCCAGTCAGCATTACACATTTTCTACGGTAGGGAGGTCGTTTCCTAAGAAGATAAGAAAATTCGATAATAAAAAATGCAGTATCCCGTGGCTCTGTTTATAAATGAACTGTCCTGAAAAAATTGAAAAAAATTACATAAATTGTACCTGGTCAAGCATATCTTTGTCGTGCGCTGCGCTGATGCAGAACCGTACTCGACTGCGAGTCAGCGCAGTTGCAGGAAAGCTGACCACGACGACTCCAACGTTGCGCTTAAACATTTCGCGGCCCCAAAATCTGCAAGTCCGTTACATAATCTTTTTTTTTAATTGTACGCTTAAAGAACAATTTAAGTTAAAGAGAGAAATGAAAAATGAAAAATTTAAAGGCTGTGGGAAGTTCAAGTTGCCATCAGTTGTAATGCAAAATTCTGTTCCTCAACTTTGCGCGCAGAGTAATCAAAAATACCCAAACATTCATTCAGACGATTTTTTTTAAATGAGCGTTTTACGACCTTGGCTTTCTCGCCGTATTCTGCCACAATCTGAATTAGGATGCGGCATAAATACATTTAAAAAATTGGTTCAATGTCGTCGAATAAAATACACATTTTTGACAATTCACTGTCTAATATTGACTCTCGTAAACGAAGTTTAAGTACCCGCAGATTGTAGGCGCATATAGAAGAACGGGAACGACTGGACTGTCATTCGAACCGTACACAATGAAACCCATCTGCTTCAATCGGCGACGAAAATATTTCGTGTTGCGTGCCAATCGGCGAATTCGTTCCTGACCTGTAATAAAACTACATTTGTGTAAAGTCTGTTTATGTTTACATAATGAGCGCTCTTTAATGTAAAATTAACTTCGTTACAGACAGAGGATTGAGAGCAGCGCAGTGCTTGTTATTGTCATTTATTGTCCTGTGCCACGATTAGGAAAAGAATACTACTGTATAAGTGCTTAAAGATAAGCGCCCAATTTTTTTGCGAGATCCAATTTCCTCATCTCAATAATTATAGATTCATAATTCGGCGCGAAATAATTTCACACTGATGCGCTATCGATTCTCAAAAAAAATAGCCTGATTCAACATTATTATTTAGTATCTGCTACTGATAGAGAGAATTTATAAAGAAATCGATTTTTATAAAACTTAAAATACCTTCGTCACTGCCATCAGCACCCATGATGATGCTCATTGAAGAATACACCTGCTGAGCAACAGGTGGCGACATCGGCGACGCGTAGGTGCTCGCTGACGACGTCCTCCGCAAGTGGTCGATCGTTTTCTGAACGAGCATGTTTCATTCAAAATGTCTCTATCGTATCGCTTGCATTTAATTTTTCTCCCCGCCCCTCCCTCCAAATAGTGACCAAACACAACTAGTCCTTACATACCTAGTAAAATATTATGCATGTGCTTCCAAAGGATAACCTGCATTGAAAAAGGTGCATTGCACACTCATTTTCGTGATATATATATATCAGTGATGTTCACGGGCCGGCCCGGCCCGGGCCTGACAAAGAGGTTTTTCCCGGGCCCGGGCCGAAAAGTCAGCTGCGGGCCGGGCCGAAAAATTAATCTCGGGCCTGAGCCGGGCCGAAAAATCTCGGCCCACAGCCTAGCCAATGTAGCTGNTCCTACACTTATAGCTTAATAGTAATATCTTACCGATCCTACACGGGCAGCAAGATATGTCATCGGGCCCGGGCCGGGCCTGAAAAATCTCATTCGGGCCGGGCTTGGGCCGGGCCGGGCTTTTTTTTAAGAAATTTTCCGGGCCGGGCCCAGTTTTCCAAAATTTTCCGGGCCGGGCCCGGGCCGGCCCGTGAACATCACTGATATATATGTATGCTAATATGATAGAACAAAAGTACTAAAGGAAAAAGGATGGGTTTATAGTGTAAGACCGCTTTCAGCAGCTAAAATTATATGGGAATAGTGTAAGTTCCGAATAGTGCATTTTAAATGTGTACTTTTCAATGTAGAATACAATAGCTATCTACACGTTGACTACAATTAGCAAAACAGCAGATGGGCGCAATTTTAAATATAAAATGACAATGACGATATGCTTACCTTTAATCCAGCAATGTAGCCGCCAGCGGCACCAAAAGATTTCGTAAATGTTCCCATGAGGATGTCAATATCTTTAGGATTACATCCCCAATAGTCAACAACGCCGCGTCCCGTTGGTCCCAACGCTCCTGAAAAATTATAAATTCAACTGAGAAAAATAAAATAACACATTAACTTTCTGATCACAGAATCAAAAATTTGAATGTATCATAATTACTGTTTGCAGGGTCCAGACAACGGGCTACAGAACAAAACAATTTGCCACCGGACGACCATTTTTCACAGAGACAGCCATTTTAGATTAAAGAAGCGCAGTTATTTATTAAACGACCTAGTACTTTTGGGTACGACCTAATACTTCAAGGTACAGGAGAAGACAAGTTATGAGAGTTGAAAGACGAGAAACTGACCAATGCTGTGGGCTTCATCGAGATAAAGATAGGCGCGATATTTTTTCTTAAGTGCGATGATGGCCGGCAGATTGCAAATGCTTCCTTCCATCGAGTAGATTCCTTCCACGATGATTAGGATCTTCTTCAATGGACGCCGAGATTTGGTCACCCCAGATGTGATCGCCTGTTGCAAAACGCGCTCCAAGTCAGCCATATCTTAACGAATTATGCTTTATTACATAGTTCTCGTATAATTAACATTTTATTGACAACTCGCCGCTTCAGGTAAATCTAATATTTGGTGTGACTTCACTTATGTTCAACATATCAGAACTGTTTTACTTTTGACTTGACTTCACAGTCAAAGTCAGAAATTTGTTTTAAAACTTCAAAAGTGGCTTCAGGAACTATTTATGCTGACATCAACAAAAATAAATCTAACTGAAAATATGTTGGCTACAGTACCTCGAATATTCTTAATGTAGTATTTAAAAAACCTGCAAATTTTCCTTTCGTGATTGTCATGAGCCTGCGATACTGGATCAACGTACTAAATGAACTAATGATGAACAAATAGACGCGCAGGTCGGACTGACGATTAACTGATACATAAAAATTGATGGTGAAGGCAGACTCTGGTTGAAACGCAGTTTGCAAACGCTCTCTGCAATTGCCAAATAGCCAAATGAATGTGTTGAACGTTAAACCAGTGTCTTATAGCTTCACGGCATTTATCAGCCTCAGGGGTATTGTGACAACATTACTGCTGATAGATATCATTTGCAAAAGGAACACATGGCGTACCGTTATGCTTGAAGACCTTAATCTCGGCTCCAGACAGCCGAGAACCAAGAATCAGTGAGGCATGGTTCAACTCGTCACTGATAATCAAAGAATCCTGCAGCATATTCGAGTTTTTTTCGGTCAAATACCACCAACAGGCGTACCTTGTCTACTAAACAGGCTGTGTTCATCGCATTTGTGGCAAATCCCATGGAAAAGCACATGGCATCTTCAACGCCAAGAAACCTAGCGGTCAGACGCTCCAAGTTGACTTGCTCTTGTGAAGGACCTGAATAAAGCTTATGGATAATGGTGGTGCTACAAAGCAAAAGCAAATAACAGCGAAAACTGTAATCTATAAAATGTTAAAATTCTCAACAAAAAAATATTTATGACTCTCTATAATATCCTGCATGTCTTCTATTCAATACAAAATAACAAAGTTAAGCCAACCTTGCTCCTGCACAGTGCTACAAGTAGACAAGCCATGAGCTGTGATGGCACAAACAGCCGAATCAGCGCACGGTCCTTCGCTTTGAGCAAATCCCAAATAGTTGTAGGAGCTGACATTGATTATTTCTGTCTTTTCGCCAGAGTATCTACAAGCAAATCGTAAGAATCATTTTGGAGGTGAAACTCTCCGTTGATTAAGTAAGGAAACAGAGGAAGTGTCAATTATAGACACTCATTTGGAGATTACATTCTTATCTAGAGTTTCAACGACTGAAGTGGATGCCCATAATCGTCAAACTTTCATCCCAAGTAAGCTCACATTTAAGACATAACGTGAAATATTTACCCGTAATCTATTAGCTGATGTTTGAAAAGTGCACAGTGTGCTTGGAGCTGTGAGTAGTGAACTTTGATCTCTGAGCGTTGTGCGATTTAGAGTTCAGTCAATATTGACTTAAAGTTCAATCCAAGAAAAGCAATCATGTTCACATTTTAATCTTGACAAGGCTTAAGTCATAAACTAAAATCAAAAGAAACGTACTGAAAGTTCCAACCATAATCAGCGGTGGTGCGATCGAGCACATTGACGCGAGCACCGGGCGTTGAACCA
>NIUQ01000403.1:0-51236 GCA_002796945.1 Plectus sambesii
ACCGAAAAATTCAAAAAACTAAAAGCTGAACAAAGCTGAAAAACTTAGAAAACGCGATATTTTGTTTTCTGTATAATTTTTCAGATTATACACCAATTTTTAATCTGCACACATTTTCAGATTGCTCTCATCATTCTCCGTCGAATGGTATATAGAAATAATGAATTTAGTCACGTTCTGCCACTTTTTCTCATACCCATTTTTTTGGTAAATTTGGCACCCATCACCTTCGGGCTCAATTTGCGTTCTCTGTATGCGCGAGTTTGCCCATTCTCATGACGCCGTTGGATAGCTCTGAGCTAGGGCTACAATCCCAGGGTACAGCAACTTCTCGTGTAGTGAACAAGTTTTGACCGAAAAATTCAAAAAACTAAAAAGTTTGAAAACTCGACTTTTCTCGCTTGCGTAACTTTTCAGGTTCTGCACCAATTTTCAATCCGAGCACATATTCAGATTCATCTCATCATTCCCAATGGACTGGTGTATAGAAATATAGATTTCGACAAGTTCTGCGTATTCAGCATACAAATTTGAATTTCCCGCCTTATCTCGAAGCGAAAACTTTTGTAAAAAAATCCGACATCATTTTCGTAAGTTCTACCCTAAAGCACCTTAGCATACCAAATTTCAACAAAATCCGAACACTTTTTGCCAACTGTGCCAAGAGTTTCTCGATGCTTAGAAAAAGCGGGTCTTAATATTATTCCATACCGCTTGTACAAAAGTTTAAAGCGACGCGACTCATAATGAAACTTTTTCAGCATGCATGATAATTACCTTCGCGTCTGCCTGCAATTTTGGGATCAGCAATGTCAAAAAGATGAAGTCGGCGCGTTCTATTGTAATTTCGTTTACATTACTGACTCATGGAACAATGTTAGTACTTTTAATTATTTCCAATAATACATTATTCAGTACATTCATTTCAGTACGGTAGCACACCGTTTTCGAAATGTGACAACGTTTGTCCAGAAGTTGCCAGCAGTGGAACTGAATCAGATGTTGTTGGTGCAGTTTAAAACAAGGCGTTTCTAATGTTTTTCATGTTATTCATTATATCTTTCTTGGGCAGTTGTCATCTGGAATGATCTACGTCGTCTCTTTTCTTTTACCCTGAATTTTTTTAAAAAGTTAATTAATTTAATTGATATTTCACATATTTCCGTATCCCCAGCTTATTATTATGGCTATTTCAGTAAAAAAACTTGATTTGAGCTATCACTATAATATCTTAGAATAAAATTTATATGAACTTAGTGTGGCATTGACTTACTTCTTTATATTCATTTCAATTGCATCATTCGCAAACAAGATATTTACGTTTCTTCATTCACTATGAGTAGTCACGTTCAATAAAAATCTCTACATGACTGCATCCTCGTTATATGAACGCAATGTAAAACACAGGATCAGCAAAGGCAGAATACAAAACTGTTTTATACTGCTGTACGAATTTTAGTTTCCAAGTACGACAACTTTGCATGATCAATAATATTTCCATCCGCTTCCGCGACAGTAAAAACATGGAGAACGTCATCGATACTTGGTCTTTGTCGCTCTTTCTTCACAAACATGCTGCTAAGAAGTCTGCGAACCGATTCGGACGCTGAAGGAGCCAAATGGCCAGAATATTTCAGCTGCTTGTCAGGGTCTGATCGCGCTTTTTCCACTAACAAATAGTTTGTTCGCTCCCGGTGTTTCTTCTTAAACTCCCAATGTGGTGGGTGTTGAGTGAGCATTTCGACGAGAGTGCAGGCAAGCGACCTGTACAAAAAGTGAGTTTTGTACAAAGCAAAGGGAAGTTATATCATCTAGTATCGTATTTTTGTCAGAATATACTTTTTTGCAATATTTCAATCGGATCATTTACTTATGCCAAATACAACATGTCAGATAACAGAATTACGACATTTGGACAGACATTATTAATGAAAATATAGGTACTTTTAGTACTATCCTATATTTCATATCAAGTATCATTAGCGTGCTTTGTACCTTCAGAAGTAACCAATTGTATTTGTTTCTTTGATATTAATAGCGAATCTATTTATAATTAACAACCAATATCTGTCCAATGCCCTAGATCAATCATTGGTGAAAGTAGGTCGTAATTTTCCCATCATTGTTGCGAAAAGTTTATTTAGCTGAAGTATTTTAGTCAAAAAAAGGTTGGCCTTCTGCTCATCTTTTAGCGACTGTATAATTAGAAGCTATTTATATCATTTTCACTAATCGTCATGGAGATGACTGCCATTATTAAATATATGACCATGATAACATAAAAAAATGAGTAGGGAGAAATCATCACTAAGACGAAGGGTTCGCTTTAACATGAAAGTCTTTTGGCTCACCAAATGTCAGCACGCCTGCCATATTTTTCTCCAATTAGAACTTCAGGGGCAGTAAACAGTGGCGTTCCAGCACTTTCCATGTCCATTGACATCGTATTTGAGTCATCATCGACGGCCAGGTAGTGAGCCAGACCAAAATCGGCGAGCTTTACATCGTAATTGTTGGTTAGAAGTAGATTATCGCCTTGAAACAGAAAATATTGACATTTTATTAATGAAGCATACTTTTTGCACTCAAGAAGTGCATAAAGAATTCACAAGAGAATAAATACTCACGATGGGTATAACTAATGGATGTATGATCCCTTATCCACCTTGATTTATTACTCTGACCTTCAGTGACAAGGAAGGAATATAAATAGATTTTCGTCGTTAAGCCGCAACCGCTTTGAGGTGTAGGGGGAGGGTAGGTTCCCCAGATCCCAGCTGGTTCTACACAGGTGCCAACAGGTGCTCACTTTTGGCGTTGGCATTTTAATTTAGGACGAGATGTCATGAGCCCATTTGCTCTTACCGCTGAATCGGTGCTTCTTGTTCCAAACTGTTTTCTTATTACTGTCAGCTGTTAATATCATAACTGCTCGAAGCAGCCTGCTTAACTTGCAACTACACTACAAAACTTAAGCATTTGCTATTCGTTAAGACGCAGGAAATTCCGCTTCTTAACTGTTGACATTTCAATATGCTACAGCATTTTAATTTATAAATAGATTGAGCTTTTTTCTCACATTTTATATCCCGATGAACAATTCGTTTCGGTTTGTGGTGATGCAAAAAGCGCAGTCCCTCTGCGGCTTGGTAAAAGTATTTTACTGCAACGTTCTCATCTAGAGGTTGGTGAACGATGTGCTCCTTCACTGATCCGTGAGACATCAACTCCGTGAAGAGAATTATTTTCTTGCTTTCCCAGTGACAGCCAACAAACTGAACGATTCTCTCGCTGTATTCGCGGGATACTTTGTGAAGCATGTTCAATTCGTCGATGAAATTGATCAACCGCTGAAATCGGCATCGTTGACGGCATTGATATCAATAAACAACAAATATAATCGGGCCCAGGCCTTTTTCTGAGAAAGCTGGTAACAATGTTACAAACTGTTATTATTACAAAATCAACTGGCCAACATATAATTATACTCTCGCTTTGATTTTTTCAATAGCTAAAATTAATTTTTTGTCATGATCTCCGACGTCGGATTTCGAAAACGTTAAGTAAAAGATGTAATTATTGGCTGACATTCGTAAGTTATTCTAAATAGAGTTCACTGCTTGAAATGAGTGCTTCCAGCACTATGAAGTCTTTCCAAATGTTATTTTAATAGTTGCAAAATATTTTTGAATTATTAGCCACTTTACCGAGCTGTAGACTGCTTCTGGAAAGGAGCACAGTCCCCAAAACGAGATTTCCAGTTCATTTGCGATATGAGCTGATTTTTCCTGGTTTCCAGAAGGACCAAAAAGCCATTCGTTTTGCCTTTTGGCCTTTCTTATCCTCACAAAAGGCGTGCTGTAGAAAGCAAGCCACAACTTGAAAGCTACTCGATATGGTAGAATGAAATTCCCCTAACTTACAGATAGTAAACTGCCAGAAATTTCTGTACAAAATTTTTGTCGCGCATTATCACATCTCAGTAGAGCTTCATTTTATCATAATAAAATAGTCACCTTTTTAAGGGATTCAATGCCTTCATCGTTCAAGTTCCACAGCTGCATCCTCTTGAGATGTTTCCCTGCACATTCAGGGATACTATCCATCGGCGTTTGATAGTGGTACACTTTTCCATATCTTCCATTTCCTATCTCATCGCCCTTGACCCATTTATCAAAGGACTTGATCAGTAGTGTTGTGTCAATTGATTCAGCTGGTATCAAATTTAATAAATCAGCTGGAGATGGTCGCTTGAACTTTTCTGGAATATGCGCAGGTCATTCAAAGACAAAAACAGTCTATTTGTCTGTTATATAAACTGTTATAACGCAACTACTGCAATTACGATTGCGGAAATAAGATGATTGCTAAGCTATTAAATGGGCGGGAAAATCGTCATAATGTGGCATAGCTAACTCACTATCGCTTTTATCCCTATAGTGGAGATAGTAGTCGCATATGCAAAAGTTACATAAAGTATTTTTGCAGGTCGGGTACATCATCCCATTGAGCACTCTTTGACCTTCACTTTGTAAAACAATCGTTCAGATCAACCAATTATTTAACAGTTGAATTATTTTATTCCATGCTGCACTAATGTTGTTCAGCTTGCTTACCTGATTCCATCCTTTAGTAGTCTGAGAACCTTCATACAGTTAATTCGTGAATCGGCAAATATTTCGAGTATTCAGAGAAGACGCGCTCGTTTGCGATGAGAGTCAACCGTCTGTTGTGCGACTTGCAAGCGTGCCTAACTTCTTCTCTTATCGTTTAAAGACATTATGCATGTGCTGATTAGAAACACTCTGCTGATCTCCATTACATTCATCAATGTGTGTGCGCAGTCTAATGCACATTTAATTGCGTACTTAATTTATTTCAGCTCTATGAAAATATTGCAGCACGATCAACCAGTATCACGAACCTCTCGTAGCTGATGGAGGCTCAAAACACTAATTCCTCTAATTATATATGTTGCAAAGATTAAATGCTTTTTTGAACGAACTGCTATTAAAAGCAACGTTTTTTCTGTGAACAGTAATTCTTTTTAAATCCCTTAAAGTTAATGAAAAGTAATGCGACCAGTTGCACAATTTGCACATTTGCTGCGTGACATGTCATGAAGGGAGAAGATGACTCATTGCAAATTTGCACACCACGCATCAGCGCACTGCACTGCACCGTCGTTCTTTTGATATGACGCTGCTATATCAGTGTCGCCCCTTTACATGTCAGACTGCTGAGCTCTAGGTGCCTTGCGGTGGTACAGCGAACGCGTCAAAAACGACGTATTTTGACGATTAATGAAGAAAAAAGGCCTATTCTCGTACCACTTCGAGTTTACTTGCTAGTATTGCAAATAGATTATTTCCTTAATTAAGCAAGCACTTAATGGCGGTCGACCGATCGAAAGTTTCTGCCAATTATAGTGATAGGAAGCGCACAAAACTTGTAATATTTAAACATTTGGAATGGGCTATATGGTAAAACAGCGCGCGCGCAAATCGGCGAAAATCAATTGCCGTTGCAACATTAAAAGCTCCATCAATCGGTGTATTGCTAATATCGCTTTGCACGAAACATTTGTTCACTCTGTAGCAAAACAACCTTTGGTTGATATTTTGTGTATTTAGCGACTTACTAGTGACAGAGTTAGCATAAAGATTTTCCTCTATCGGTCGCATTGAAGTTTAAAAGAATTCAGTTGTGCTTAACGATTGATTAACTTCAATTCTCTAAAAAGGGAATAGAATGTTTCGCTTAATGCGTGACTAGCGCGCTTCCTGACTATCTTACCAACGAAAGCCTCTTTTTCAGGCTTGATTGTCGACTAAATTATAAAACCAGGTAGCATGGTAAAGACTAGCTTAATAGAATTGATTCCAAATGGAACCATCAGTGCTGATCTAAGAGTGGAATCTTTGGAGGGCTGGACGAAAGGGAACATTATTGGCGAAGGAGAATTTGGAAAAGTATACGAGTATAAAACAAGTCTTCCTGAATGGCCAATTGTCGCCGGAAAACATTTAAAGTTTGCAAGTCTGTTCAATCTTAACGCGGAAAAGAAAAAAGAGCTATCAGAGGTAAGACAATTCGATCTGAACGTATCCATTGTTTGATTAAAATCGGAAATTAAATAAATGAATCAGTGCGCAAGAGAACGAGTTCAGTGAGTCAAATAAAAGTTTTAATTGGTGAATTCTTGTAAAAAAATTATGAATGAGTGAATCTCTTGCGGAATTCGCAATTCTTTAACAATGGCTTTTACAAATGAAATAAGTTTTAATTAAGCAAATTAGCAAGAATGCTCATAGGGTATAAAAGCTCGATGGAATATTAAAATATAAAATAGTGCCACGCTAATGAACCAACACTACTAAATATTGAGACTTTATTTCTTAAAGTAATCAACTCACAATTTACTTTAACTGAAAGTAAACCCACAAATTTACTTTTAAAGAAATGCTGGAAATGACGTTTTTTATGTATCTGGGGATAATGTATCCTAAACTCTCTTTTCAATGTACAATTTTAGAACGTGCAAGAATTTCTCAAGGAAGTCAACATTCTTCACGAAGAATCGATCAGAAATAGTCAAAGAATCCTGAAAATAATTGGTTGTTTTTACGACAAAGATAAACTCATTCTATTCACTGAATTGCTGACAAACGGATC
The DNA here is from genome assembly GCA_002796945.1 of Plectus sambesii. Classification (NCBI taxonomy): domain Eukaryota; kingdom Metazoa; phylum Nematoda; class Chromadorea; order Plectida; family Plectidae; genus Plectus; species Plectus sambesii. The sequence goes on from NIUQ01000403.1 coordinate 6,676, forward strand.
TGTCAAAGATCGTATTAAATCAGATAAACCCTTGCAAGAGAAAGACGCTTTGAAGTATTTTTATCAGACGTGCGAAGCTCTTCAAGTTTTGCATCATCTCAAACCAAAACCGATCATTCATCGCGACATCAAATTTAAGTTTGCGTATTATTGTTATGTATGCTTTCCCCATACGCTGAATGCGTTGAAAAACTAGTTACTGAAATATGATCGATATTTGATGAATCAACATTGCAATTTATCACAAAATACCGCTATTGCTGAAAAAGCAAAATTTAAAGGCTAGTGTCATTGTTACCTAAAATGCGGTTATAAAAATGAGGGTCCCTCTCCGTATGTATTTGATTATGCCGCTTGTTTTAGGTGAAAATTTGCTTCTTACGACAGAAGACAATATAAAGTTGGCCGATTTTGGTTTGGCATTTTCTCTTCAAGTGAACCACCTCTCTATGACCATGTCTGACGGCGCGGCTACTGATGACTGTGGTACCCTTCTTTACGCAGCTCCAGAAGTGTTGTTGGAAGAACATTATGGGCGAGGAGCAGACATATGGTAAACATAAGAATGGCTTGTTACTACGAGTGCAATCATACCTCTGTTGCGTGCGACAAAAAATGATACCATACATAAACGTAAAGTGATGCCTCGTATATTGGGTATATTTAATGAAACGTATTATTTGCTGCACGCAGCATAATTAAGTAGGCACTTAGATGATATCATTTTATGCAAATCAACATGACGTCAGTATCAAATGTAAATGTGTATTAGTGGCTCATATGGGATATTGGTGGACTCACAGTGTGTCAACATCAGTGCCATATTATTACAAAAATTGCAAAATTCTTCTTCTTTTGCGAATATCTATAGTAGGGCTTTTGAATAGTCCGGGGCAAAAGGGACATCTATATATAAATTTTGAATCGATGGCAATTTGTCATGGTATAAATGATGCCGATGACTGCATAATCCACCTTAGTTTGCAAGCCTTGAAACCAGCGCATCTAATCGCCATCATTCATTTGATAAGTTGCAATCGATGCAATATTTGCATGCTGACGCGTCTTGGCATATTATCAGCCGTATTTTTTCTGCTTTATAGTTGTAGAATGCAATATGCACTTGATTTACTTTGTCTTCCCTGAAGCCTTAAAATCAGATTAGCCAGCTATATTAAATCGTACGTTTAGGTCTCTGGCGTGCACGCTGGTCGAAATGCTAACTTGCAATCCGCCTCATCAAAACATTCTCTCTGAGTACGCTCGCAGAACAGACTTTGGAGCTATGGAATCGTTCCGAAGGAGAATGAGCAGCATGCAGCCCAGCGATCAGCTAGAATATTCTGGAACTCTTCTTACTCCTAATTCATCTGAAGAAATTCGCCTGCTTCTCGACTGCCTGTTCACGAAAAATAAAAAACACCGGCCCATAATTGATGATATTACGAACTTATTTTTATATACTGATGCAGATACAGAAGTTATCATTGATTTGCAAAAAGTGCTTTCACTTAAAAAGGAAATATCAATGAATCTTTCAAATACTTCGTAAACTAATCGTATAACAAATAATGAATTTGAATAACAAAAAAGAATTACAGTATATACCAGTGATATAATATTTTTACTTGTAAGGGTGTTTGTATTGTCATATCTTGCATTTTTTCTTAAACGACAAAAACGTGTTGCAAGTTAGTTGGGTTGAACAATGCGTTTAAACGTGATGTTTAGGTGTACTTGAAGCTCACTTTTGCTATTATGATAGAAAATAAATCGAACTTTAAGTATTATCTTAGTCCTTCAATAACCTTTCACGACATTCCGTACTGCATCTGTAAGTGTAAAATATTCGAGCCAAGAAAGTCTATTTCAGTGTTATCTAAATAATTATAACATACGTACACAAGCAAAACAAAGCCATCTAGTATAACTATGGAAAGTCTTGTATTAAAGAAGCTCTGTAGAGGTATGAAAATGCGGACATGGAACATATTAATCAAGTACGCGAAACACAGCCATGCTCAAACTAGCTTATTGCGCAATGGATGTTACGAAGAGATGGGATCGGATCTGCAAACAATCAAGGAGCTAAATAAAATTGTGCATATCACCTTCCCAAACGGGATTGTCACTTTTGACCTCCATAATGGGAAAGAATGCGAATAAAAACTGGCGCCAATAGTAGCATTCAGGCCTACCACAGTGATTAGGCTAATTCCGGCCGTATGACCAATCGAGCAAACATTCCGTAAGGCGCACGCTACAACGCAAGTTTAGCTACAGGCAACTACCGTACCTTGCACCACTATGAAATTCTATTGTATGGCGTATTTATAACGCAATGTTAAGCTCAGTTGATATAACCTTTTTCTTGGATTTCGGTCAAATGGACTTTTTGCAATTTCCCTACTAGGGCTTTGAGTGCAACGTATGCGCCATATTGGCACTCTTGATTGATTACCTCTATCAATAATATCTTAGGGGAACGCCCAATTCGCAAATGTTTGCTTATCTACTAAATTTCATAGCTGTCTCTGCGGTCTTCGCTCTTATCATACATCAAACACTGACTAGGTGCCTTGTATGGTTAAACCACTAGCAGCAACATAAATATTTAGCATTGCTATGCAAACGATCGTACATCGCATTAATGTGGCAGAGTCACTTTTTCAGGCTACAAAAATGGTCGTATCTAAGTGAACTTGGGCAGTTCGTGTACAATTCATAATTGCTCTTAGCGTTGATAACTGTAGCGTTCGTTTGTTAGCATATGTAACAATCTGCCGTTCGTATGTTAGCATATAAGAACTAGACACAACATCGCCGAGACGAGTGCAGATATATCACCCGCTCTCTAGGCTTATGGATTGTGTAATAGCGGTTGCATGCGCTATAATACTTGCTGTTTGATTGCCCTGTGAATAAAGTTGAAAGAAAAGACCTGTGAAAACATCAGAAAATTTTATAAACTAAATTTCGTTAGATAGTATTCGATGGCGATTTTTGTAGTTTCGATAAGCAAAGGATTTTGCGTTAGAGCATCTGAGTCGAAATTAAGTATAACGAACGATGTATGAATGATATGGTTATAGTACTGATGCCACTCATGGTAGTAGTATTTGCGCAGTGCATTTCTCAGTTTTGCAGAGTTTTTACTTAACTTTTTCAGTTAGATTTTGGTTTCCTAAAATCGTGGGGGCTTCGAGAATTGAGCCTCATTCAATTCTGCTTAGTTATCGTAGCAGTATTCAATAGGAAATAGATGCTTTAGGAAATCTGAGATTCAGTTTCTCAAATTCTAAACACTCCACAGTTTTATGAAACATGTTTCTGTGCAGCGTAATCAATCTTAAAATTTCATCCCAGCAATTTTTCATTTCGACCTGCTTTGCCTTTGATTGATTTTCCGAAAAACCGACAATAATAGAGCAAGAAGAAATAACTCTTTAATAAATGTAATAGCCCCTAGCAAAAGCGATTATTATGAGCATGCTGCGCTCGAGCGCCAGATGTAGAGGTTGATACCGGGACCACGAACGAGTATAAACTTTAGTGTACATAGTGCGACGGTTATGAAGGAAAGCAAACGGCCGATAGTACACCTCAGCGATCAGTGCCTCATTCGCGTGCGCACACTTATCACCGGACGAAACGGTGCAGTTCTCTGGGCATTGTCATGCCTTTTGTCAAAGTTTGTCACGATATTCTCACAGTTTCTACCTCAGGAGAAAAATGCTAAAGGGAAAGAAGTAGTGTAGTACCCCGTTAACATTTTGCTTATAGCGGTTGTCCATAAAGTATGGGTTGGAATATGAGTATAATGTCTAGAAAACGGTAGCAAATGGCAAAATACCCATTGTTTCAAAGCTCACATTTGAAGGTTTTGTTTTACAACATAGTACGCCTTATATCTAGGGTGTCGGGGTGTTATGATACTCTAGCCGGAATTCGTATTTGACTAACGAAAAGTATCTCGGCTCTGCAATTTGTGGCCCACGCTTAACCTTCTTCTTAGCACTCACAATACTAAATGAATCTGGAAATGAAAAGCTCAACCATTAAAACTCATATGTTGGCTTAAAAACGATGTATAATTCGCATTTTTACTCGCCGCCAATGTTGAGTTATTATAATGCGAAACTCATTCAGAACTATATGATTATCCTCGATAATTCTTAGCCTAAGTATATTGTCAGAACAATGTCATGTGTCGCGGTTAGAGAGCAGTAAAGATGGTTAGAGCAGCTACGAGTTGAGAGTTACGTTTGAGCCTTGTCGTCATACATATTCACCAATTGTGTAATGGTGGCAGTGTCCAGTTTAGAAAATAAATGATTCCTTCGGCACTTAAAAAATATTGCGTTTTAGTTTAAACAACAGAATGGCAGGAAGGCCTCGAGATGAAAGAGGTCGTTTTATCAGTCGCGCAGCAGCTGAGTCTCGAGGCATGGCTTGGCCAACAAGCGGTTCAGGAGCCAGTGCCTCCAGCGCGGCGACAAGATCGTCAGCATCTTCCTACGCAGCACCAACATCTTATACTCCTCCCCCTCCAGTTCAATCATCTATATCCACTTTTGCTGCGGCAAGACCCAGAGATGAGAGTGGCCGTTTCATCAGTCGCGCAGCAGCCGAGTCTCAAGGCATGGTTTGGCCAACAAATAACTCAGCCAGTTCCACTAGTTCAACACCAAGAATGTCACAGTCTTCTTACGCAGCACCAGCTGTTTATACTCCTCCAACTATATATAATCCTCCAACAGCTTATACTCCTCCCACTTCCGTGCCAGTTCAAACATCGGCATCCACTTTTGCTGCAACAAGACCTCGCGATGAAAAAGGGCGATTCATTAGTCGCAAAACAGCCGAGGAACAAGGCATACCATTCCCATCAATGGCTCAAGCATCTAGAGATGAAAAAGGCCGTTTCGACTCTGCATCTACTACACCTCAAGTGAAAGACATCTACTCAACACCACCTGCAACAAAGACAAAGTCAGCTGCAGCTAAAGACAGGCCTCGAGACGCTAAGGGGCGTTTTGTGAAGTTAACAGAGGACGCTGTCAGTGGAACAGAAGCAACCAACAGACGACCGCTGGAAGCAAAAAAGCGCGTTGTCAAGCGCTTGGTTCTGTCTCCAGCTGAAACTGACACGAATAATTCACCCTCCACACTAGACACTACCTCAGACGTCACTAACCGAAGACCTAAACCTCAAAACTCGAAACGTCGTGTTGTTAAGCATACTGATGCTGATTCGCAAGCTGACGCCACTCCCGTAGCAAACACGAAAACGGCATCTTCAGCAGACACGACTAAACATTCAAAAGGTCACTTTTATGAACACTTCAGAGCAAAGTATTAAATATGATATAATATTTCAATGTGCACCTGAACAAATGAAGAACTCATTTGTATTAAAAATTTCAAATGAGACAAAATCAGTTTATTATCCTACATCCTGTTTGTTTTTCATATCTGCTACAGTAAATATAACCAGCTTATCACATTTTTATAATATATTCTGCAATAAAATTTGCCATAGCAAAATATTTTATTAGCTTGTTAGAAAAAGTAGCAAAATTCTTCTGCTTTGATTTCAGCGCAAATGTCTACGCTTCATCCAGCAGCAAGTAGGCCTCGCGATGAAAAAGGCCGATTCATTAGTCGCAAAAGAGCTGAAGAGCTGGGAATGCCTTTTCCAGCAATGAGCGATGTACCAAGAGATGAAAAAGGTCGTTTTGTCTCTGCTTCCGGTGGAGAGAATCGACGAAAGAAAGATGTTCGTTCGACATCATCGACGAAGACACGCTCAGATGCAAAAAATACAGCAAAGGTTAGACTTGAAAACTTTAAGGAGCGCTCTGTTAAGAATAACACTTCAACACTGATGGATGACCAATACGTGGAGAATTGTTTCACAAAACTATACATAGCAGTAGAACAGGAGTAAATTTAGATATATTTTGCTGTTATTTCACTTTGGTTAAACTCAAGCAGTCTCCTATCTTGAATCAGCGCTATAATCACCAAACTGAATTTTAACTGTTTGACCCATTTGTGTAATAAGGGAGACAACCATGGTCTCCACCTCGTATCTTCACTGGGCTTGTGCTTGAAGACCGTAATAGGCAGTAGAAGGAAAGAGAGGCGAAATTAAACTGAGGGAAAATTTTAGCTAAGAGTAGACCGCACATTGATCAAAGAGCATCTGAATTTGGACAACTTCCCATGTGGCTATTGACTGTTAATACATATTTACAGCTCACGACCACTAACCTCATAATCTGCCCAAACAGCTTTACGCGATTACATTTAGGATCAAACCTGGCAGACATCAGCTGCAAACTCTCTCAATTATGAAGACTACGGAGAGGAAAACGATGAATCCGACAATGATTATGACAGTGAATTGGAGAACATTGCGCACCGATATCCCCAAAATCCATATCCACCTCAGCCTACGGAGCATAACAACTTGCCATACAATTATCACAACGAGCAGTCATATGAGGAACTTTGCCCATATCAATTGCGTGAATATTGTCCCAATGGCGATAGTTGTCCTTACATACACCAATATGAAGCAAACAACATGGGAACAAAGCTGCCAGAGGAAGGTCACGACCAAGACACGTTGGATGATGAATCATCGGAAGATTCAGCCTCATACTCTGAGACAGATGTACTTCTAATATTCTCTTCTGCTTTGTCTTTTCTAACTACTTTTTGCAGGAAATATACGTTGAGGATCGAGGCACCCAGACTGATGAATGGATTGAGCTCAATGAATATCGAGCTCTCCTTCAGAAGGGAAACGCGATGTGCCGCCGTATAATGACCAAATGGACCATTCATGAGGCCATCTGTGAAAGAGATCCGCAAATTCTGATCGATCTATGTGCGCTGTTCCCTTTTCAAGCTGCTAATCCTGCTACCCCTCCAAAAAATATTTAAATTGTATGAGCAAAGAGTATAGTGAACATATTTTACCCCAAATCAGGGTTGATTGTCCATGCTGCTCTGACAGTGCTGGCGTAGTTTAAAGTTGTTCACGACGGTTAAGACTTTCTGGTGTTCTTAAAATAACTTATCAAACTCTTTAAAAATAAGATGAACATTTACTAGGGTAAAATAATATATATTTGGCGAAATTATAGACGACAATAAATACCTGCGCAGACGATTACTGTCAGAATTGGACATTAGGCGTAGTTTAGTGATCCAAATTTATTGTTTCGTAATGAGTGAAGTGCGCAGAACTGCCACTCTCTCTCAGGAAAACGGAGTGAATTAGCGTTTGTTAGGAATCATATGTGCTCGGGTGGGCCCAAATTATAGTGAGCAATATTCCTCAAAACCTACCGCGGTCTCAAAAATCCGCACCAGGGTTGAAAACGTTCTTGCTAAAAAAGTTAGGACTTGAAAAATTCGCCCTGGGCAGATATTTTTTGCTGATTTAGCTGTTTTATTGTCTAATCTTCATTTATTACATTAGGTAGAACAATAGCAATGCTTTATTTATGTGATAAAACCAAGTAATAGATCATAAAATTTCCAAATAAAATTATTAATGTATGCTATCTATTAGTACTTTGTGATTGAACGTGATGCAACTCGCAATCAGTAAATATTTTCATTGTATCACTGTTATATTTCTCGATGCAAGTGTTAATTAATTAGTATTTCATAACATGACGACATTTATGACATCAAAATTCTCTCAGCTCGTATAAACAAGACGCTATGGATTAAAAAGTTTGTACAGATCTCGCAACAAGTCTTGGTCATTTTTGTTTATGGCTTCAAAGATAACTGGATCCGTCACAATTCGATCGTATATTGCTCGTCCCTTCTCTAAAGTAGTTTTTCGTGAGTTCGATAACTTCAAATCATCCGTTTGAATTCCTCTATCCTCGATGTAAATTTCCTGAAAGCAAGTCAAATTTAAATTTTGGCGCTGTCAGAATGCATCATATATCACTCTGTATTGCAAACGCCGCACTTGGATTAGATCGGCGGCCAGATGGCTGTTTTCAATTCAAACAATCAGACTTGACGGTAAGGTAATGCGCAAAACGCCAAAAAATCAAAAACATCTAGTGTCATTTTCAAATTTTAACAAAATATCCTAATTTATGATTTACCACGTTCAGCAATCTTCAACAAATAATATGAGATTTTGAACCCGCGATGACTTGTCAAACATTTAAGAACAGAAGACTGAATTTCTTTGTCACGAGGTTCAGTTATTTATTTTTGTCTGTCAGAGATTCATTTCATTTATCGTACAATGGGCTTTTGAGCTATTCAAATTCCACATTTCTCTCACGGCAATGGAAATGTCGAACAGAGTTTTCATTGATCAGTTCTTTACAGTTCCAAGAGATTGATCTCTGAAACTATTAATACCAAAAATGACGAGGACAGAAATTATTCTATATAGATTAAGACAGCGAGAGGCATGCCCCAACTAATGTGTCTAAAGAATACCTCCACATCGTCCTCGTCCTGGGAAGATTCTGAAGCTCTCTCGCTCTGACCAGCTTGACGATGCGAAAATCTACACATGTTACCTAAACGACAGGTCCCCTGCAAGTATAGCTGGCATGGTCGGACATCGCGATTAGCATCGTTCGGACTTGGATGCAGAAAACGGCAGTTATCTCCATTTTGGCAGTATCCGAGAGTAAAGTTGACGCAAACGTTCGCCATCTGAATAATAAAAGCAATTATTTAACAAAGAAGTCAATATTTTGCAAAATGCTAATTGCTTAAAGGAAACTAAGATGACTGTTTCTCTAAAGTAGCAAAAAAGAGAATAGACTCTGATCTCAGTCGCCGCGGATGACACTTTAGGGTGCTGCAACACTAAATTTTAGATTTTCCAATGACATATCTCCAACTACTAACAGTTTGCGAATCAGAGGGCAATATTATGTAATAGCAGGACATTAGCGCAGTTTATTAAAGGTTGAAAATTCTACCCTCACATTAAGTGCATGAAAAGTAACGCTTCGATTGATTAAATAAGTTTTATTGAAAGCCATTGCTTAAACTCAGTATCACTAAACGGAGAACAGTTTATAAAATGCATTACTCTGATGGTCGCCTCGCGGGTTATATCAGCGCAAGCGCCGTCTGAGCATTACTGCTTGTGCCGCTACGATGTTGACTTATCAGTCATCGGTTGTTGCCCTTACTTTTATATCATTCGTCGACAACCAATACACATGGCCAATATCAAGAGAGAATTACTCCAACACCAAGCTTCTATGGCATAGTTTCAAAAATATCAGATTTAGACGAGACTTTCCATTCTGAGATATTTTGGAGGGAACTCTCGAAAACAGCGTGAAATATTCATTCTGAAGATATGGCAGAAAATGTAAATTTGATTAAAACGACTACAAAAAAGCAATTAAATTCAGTATCTCTATATATACCGTTATCAAGGAAAGGACAAAAGAAATGTTCAAAATGTTTACAGTTCTGGAAATTGATACGGAAGCAAAAGGTTGTGCAAGAAAACAAAAAGCTGAATGTCTGAAATTTTCGGGAAAAAATGTCAGAATTTTCGAAGCTTAAGCTATGTAGGGGACTGATTTCCTAATTCAGAGCTACATATGGGTGGCATAAAGCAAACAGGGTTATGCTGTAAGGGATCATCATTTTAGTTCAAAAGCGGTTATGGGCGTAATTATGGTTGCTCTTTCTGCTTTTTTGGAGGTTATCATTTCTCTGCAGTACATTTTTGTGATATCCTTTCCAAAGTTACCAAAAAAGTCACGAAAAAAATTTGGTTTATCCAACAGTATGAAGTAAAAGGCGAAGGGAATACTGTCATGTATTCAATATTAAGCCAAAGCTTGTGAACGAGCTATTTTCATGTTTGTTCTTCCGTTTTTTAGTATAGAAAATATGAGCACTGCTACATATATTGATGATGAGCATTGGCAAACAAAAGGAAGCAGCACTAAATTCAATATCTGGGCATTGCATCCGCTTGATGGTATTAACTGAAAGGAGTACCTTGCGCTGTGACTACCATATTGGTACCTACGCTTCTCGCAGCTTTCAAATTCCATTTTTCCAAATGCACATTCAGTTATTCACGATCATAAAGAGCACAGATGAGGTAGCTCGATAGATAATCAATTTCCAAGAATCTCTGTTCTTTAGAGACAGGGGAAAGCAAAGAGGCACCCGTGTCCAAGAAAGGCTTTGATTACGTCTCCAGTTAATACTTTAAGTTCATTCTTTGATCTGTTAGTTGTTCTTAAGCTTCCATATTTCAACTGACTTGACATATTGTCGGTGCCTACTTGAAAAAGGTGTTTGTTTCACGGAAGTACACAAAGTATGTCCATTTACTTTGGATAAAGTTCATTCTCACATGATGATCGTTGTACTTTTTGCAATGCTCTCGATGTATCGTTTTATAAGCTTCACATCGTACATCTGATCCATTAAGACAAGATATTCATTGTATATATTTCATGATAAAATTTCATCTGGTAGCATTTTCTTTTTGTTTTCGTGTATTGAAATCATCGTCCATCGGGTTTGGCTTAGAGAGGATGTAATTTTTCTATAGAAATATGAGCAAGTAGTACACCAAAAAGTGTTTTTAGACAATTATTTAGACTAAAGCTCATTTTGAGTAAATCTGTGGAGACTGTTACCACGTTATACTTTTGTGAAGAATACCCGAAAACTAAACAAAAGAAAGAGGAAATATTTATTCATAAATTCGTTGGCTCAACGGATGGATCACCACGTGAAAACAGGCTGGGACATGTTAGAATGAATAGCATCCTCTTCAAGCAAAGAGCATTTGCCGACTTTGTGACAAGATCATGCAGCTTCAGTGTTCTCTAACTGACAGAGAGAGCAATTTTTAGTTCAGTGAAAACCGGATAAGGGCAACAAAATTTCCCTGTTAGGTCGATCTGAACTTATCCAGTTTCAACTTTATTAACTAGGGAGTAGAGAAAAGAAGTTTGTTAGCAACCAAAATTAGCTTGACGTAATCATCTCCCCATATCCTTATTAGTATCGAAGGCTTTGTACATGTATTCTTTTATTAGTCCAACTGCTGACGCCTACTCCTTAACCAGAATATAAGCCAATTTAGCGATATGTTTAGGTAAAAGTTGATCGCGACGGAAGCTGACTAACGGTTTATTTTTCAACATAGACAAAAGAAGCGATTCCTGCTGCGTATCATTGAACAACAGGTATCGACAGTTGACTGACAGGTATAGGATACTTTTAAAGTGAACAATGATAATCTAATGTACAATATTCCTTCTTATAAAGGAAGTTGTATGAAAAATGATTCATTGTCATCATTTTATACAACACTTGTACTCGAGCGTTGAAGTGTATAAACTATTTAACTTTAAAAAGAGACATTAAGGTGTCTTTTATGGGTATCAGCTCTATGCCAATCAGCAGTTTCTCCTACACTTATGTTCTAGTTCATGTGAGATGCATCTGTATTTTTAATGCATTGGAGGAGATATAATAATTATTACCTCTACGAAATATTGTTGATCGCTCAATGTGAATAAATCAATTTCCATTCTTTCAGTGCGTTTGTCATCAATTTTGGAGAAGAAAAACAAGGATTTTGTTAGGAAGAGAGAATAAAATAATGTCAGTTGTCAATTCATCAAGTGCAACAACATTATTCGAAAATTCTACCGTATTGAATCACGAGCAAACAGACATCAATCCAGATATAGAAGACAGTTGGACAGCGCGACTTCTCTCTAATTGGGATAACTTGTTAGGTTACGGCCTGGGTTTCGTATTAAGCCTGTTGGTCATCGGCCTCAGTCTCTTCAGTAAAAAGCATATCGGCGGAGATTACAAATGGTTTATAATGAATCAAGCAGTAGCCAGCTTTATAAATACCTTGAGTATGCTTCTTTACTATATTGTCGTAAATATTGGTGTAACGGATAATAGATTTTGGGAAATGTACTCCAGCAGTGATAGCCCGCTTTGGGTGCCGTTGTTTTACGAAATAATTGCTTGGGAGGCACCGAAATTGGGATACTTGGCTGAAATGACAACATTACTGGCAACAGTGTTCAATCGTTGGATAGCGATCGCGCTGCCAAATCATTATCCGACTTTTATGAAACCACGTCTAATATTTCTCTACTGTTTTTCATGCTATTTACTGCTGTTACCCAATGATTCTCGTCTGTTTGACTATTTTTCATTTTCACGAAATTTACAGTACATTATCCAGTTTAGTTACACTGTTGTACCATGGATAATATCAATAATTCTTAGTTTAATGATCTTTTGTTTACTTTTAAAACGCCAACAAAGCGTGGCAAATGTTGCAGATCAAAGACACTTGAGAGAGTCCCGCGGCATACTTTTAGCTGTATTTATCCAAACCGTATTTCCTGTGCTTCATAAAATTCCTAGATACGTGTATGACATTACTGTAACTTATTTGGGTATATTTACCAAAGAAGATTGGAATAGCAGCTGGATTGGTCATGGATTGGGTATAATTCGCGATGTATTTCATCTACTGAGTTCTGCATTTATATGCTTGACAATACTGATAACTATGCGACCGTACCGTCAGGCTTTGGTCGCTTTTTTATCTCCTTTGACAAAATGCTGCAAGCAATTCACTAATGGATATTTTTCGAAAACACATCCTGTGAGTCAAACGACAACCCCTGTTATTAATATTCGTTCTGTCGCGTGAAACCACGATCAGTAAAGAAATGTTTGCTCATGAAAGAGAAGATACTAAGTTAGGAGCGATTTAATCCTGCACTTTTTGATAGTGAGAAACAATGTACTGATTAAACTGAACATAAATTAGCGTATATTAATTTTTTAGGTTGTTTATGCGAGATTCACAATCAATGTTTGACTTAAATGAGATGCACTTCACTCTGTTTGTGTCATTAGGTGACATACTGCGAAAGGCAGATGGTAGTGCACGACAATATTTTACCATCGTCATATTCATTGATTGCAATATTACCCAGTCCTTTTTATCAATGATGTTCTCATCGATTCATACGCTACGACTAAAATATCACAGAAAGAGCTCCTCATTACTTCTTCGTTCATGAAATAAAATGCTATGCATTATTGACATATTTTGGGACACGAATGTGAAAGCACAATAAATTTCAAAATTTTCATTTAGGGTAAAGTTTCGCGTTAACGCATGATGAATCAAGCGATCGTATAATAATTTCTAGGATGCCATAACTCTTGAAATCCAGCGCTTTGTACTGATAACATTGTTATTTCTCAAAATGATTACTTTTGAGAAAATCTGCTTCACCTTTTCCTTTTCCCGATATACAGAAAATGGGATATCTGGGAGCAAAAGGACTCCAAAGCGGTCTGATCAGCGCTTTAAATTCTGCAAATAACAAAGGAAGCATTGGCGCAGAGAGAACTCAAAGAGTGCTCTAAGCGGAGGCACTTTTTTATATTTCGACGTCAACTTGAAGCTGGGATATTTGACGTCCCGCGCTCCCCGACGCATCTGACTATCTCTGTAAATGTCATAGCTCCCAAGTTGCCTCATTGGCACTGTTCAAGTCTGCGAATAACACAGTGAACAGTCAGATCAAACGAACTGAACGTTTCAATACATGGAGGCGGTGTATGTTTTCTTGAGGAAAATGAGAATTATAGAGGCGAGACTGAGAAACACATCAAGGCGTGATGTTTCTGGGGCTTTACTGTGAACAGAATTTTTTGAATGATGAACCGTTTAGTGTAGTGCAGCCTACATGAAAAGTTTCCATAATACATTTTGAAACACTCTGGCGAGCACGCAATCAAAACAGGAAAGAATTTGATCTCTGCGCCCCGTGTGCTCAAGTACAGGTTCCCTTTCGATAAACAGCTGTTCATATGTCAAGTGCACTTGCTCATAAATCCATCATTTATTTTGTTTCAGTCACTAGTAGTGCATCGCATCCTTATGAATCTAAGTTGAAAGTGGGCGTAGAGTTCTTTACACAATGCATCAGACGAAACAAAGAATGAAACAAACGTATTCTCCAGTAAAGAGTAAATGTGAGATAATGCTACAACATTTTGTCATATCGAACTAAATTTAAAGCATTAAAACTACAGAGTTACTGTGATCTATGATCAGCTCTAGAAACCGTTGAAATCACAATGCCACATTCGCTGCAATTGTAACTGTGACAGCTATAATTGCAACAGCTTTATAAAACGAACCCTAACCATTGACAAAAGTTGAACAGAAGAGGGCATTTTGAATGATACAATAACCCTATCTGTTCTGTGTTGTTAGTACAAATTTTTCTCGGCGTATAGTAAAACACGTCGCATTCCCATTTTGAATTTCCCGCTGCGTTCTGAGATCCCTTAGTACTGTCTCATATATAACGGAATTAGAGCGAGACTGCTGACGCCGAAAAAATGAGTTACCATTAGGATATTTAGCTAACGGTAAATGTTATATCGTAAAAGAGTGGTGGGCAACAGCATTTTCCCGCTACTGTGCTACAGTAATAGTAGAGTGATCATAGCTTGAGAGTGCGCCTTTATCTTTCGAACCAAGTCGCAGTTTATACAGATCATCAGTGACAAAAATAAAAGGAGTAGAAATAATCAGCGCGCGAGGAGCACAACAAATGATTAGTTTAGTAATAGAGATTTTTCGGCGGTTCAAATCGAAAGCTATTTAACTCATTTTACAAGTGTCTATGTCCATTGCATGCGTGTCTATCACAAAACCTGCACATTAAGGGCACCAAAAATATAATACAATTTCAAGATTTGATGTTCGTTCCGCATCCTTTGCTGGGTATTCGCAGCCAAAGGCGGCTGACAATGGTCGGCCTGAGATCGTCCCCGATGAGAAAAGCTAATGTACCAATTCCATCCAAATTCAGCGACTCTGTTCTTATCAGTCGATATCGATGTCCGACGCGCTGAAGCACACTCAGTGCCCACTTGCCGTGGCCACAGCCGTTGACTGATGGCATAAACACCTGCGTGGCCCCAATGGCTGGGAAATAAAGCATCGGACTTTTTTCTGAAGTCGGAGCGCGAACCTGAAAGATATGAATTTTTATTGATTCCTATAACAGCCGTATACACTTTCTCAGGCCCAGATACATTTTGTAATCAGCGCGAGAAAGTAGTTGATCTGTTTTTTGGTGGATAACATGAACCATCTTTTTACTTTCTTATCTACTCGCGTTGATGTTGATATGGAATGATTGCAATAGAATTATCCTTGACCTTTGAATTATTAGCAAATTAAGCTTTGCGAAATTAAGTTTCATTCAAATTGACAGTGAACGAATATTTCTAGAGAATTGCATGTATTAAAGAAAAAATCCCAGAAAAAGGATTGCCTGCTGGGGATCAGTCAAGATCAAGTTGATAAAACTGCTGACCGTTAAAAGAAACTGGCGGCTGGTCGCTGATATAAATTCCATCTCTATGTGGCGAGCTTGAGCATGACAAGTTGAAATGTTTGAGTCATCAGCTCTCGTAACGAATGCTGAGATTATCGGCGGCAGCGCATCAGGAGCCATACGGTTATCTCGGGTGACTGTTTATTAAGCAACTGTGGATAATTCTGAAAATGAGATATTTTTAAGAAGTTGCTTCTTTCACTATTCGATCTGCCAAAGGTTTCAGATACAAACTTGAACAGAAGTAACAGTTAACAGAGCGATTATCACTCATAAAGTTGACAATAATGCTGATTACTCAGTGAAAACTCAAGTGGGGATATGAAAGCTCCGCCTAGTATGGCAATCTTCAGTGTGGAAACAGCAGAAGAGATTCTGGACATCCGATGAATGCTTACAGCACCTCTGCCTGCGTCAAGCCCATTAGGTATTAAAGTAAATCTTTAGAACAACTGAATATGATCGCCTATACTCGCTAACTTGCTCAAAGTTTTTTCTCAAATCGCTAATCCAGGCTAGACCATCTGTGAATCATAATTTGATTCGCAATATCTTAGACTCGCGCAGTAATTATTCTGAGTCTTCTCAATGAAATAAACGTATCACATGCGTAGACGCGCCCATTGATAAAAGTTTCGTACTCCAATTTAATAGGGCGCACAATTTACTCTGCCGACGGAACTAAATTCCACGGCCTTCAATTTTCTGACTTCTGAACAGATCCCAGTGGCTTTTCTCACAGTAGTAAATTTCAAGATCAAATGGAAATTTAACTGAGAAATAAACCGTAGTGTGGGTAATATAATTATAATTGTAGCAATATGTCTGTAAGTCATTCACTCCTGCAACACATCAAAATGACGTAGGTATTGGACATTCGAACGCTACCTGGCCAACATAGAGGCAAACTAGTTTTTAGACTGACCCGCGAGAGAAGACACTCTACTTGCACTCGCATCACAAGAAGGCACAGCATATATTATAGGCTGAGAGTGCGATTAGAGATCAAGGAGAGAAGGCGAAAGAATGAAGATCAAACGTTGGTGACGAAACGATCTTGATTTTGGATAATGGTCAATCCTGCCATATGATCACACCCATGCTACCACATGTCCCGTAAATAAGTCAACCAAAAATAAAAAGTCATGGGTGGATCGATATGTGTAAACAAGTCAACTCTGCGTAAATCAAAAATATCTTTTCCAAGTATAAGGTTTGCGTCTCATGACGATATGAGAACATGTTTAGGATACGTAGCAAGAGAAGAAATAGAGGGCAGTGGTATTACATGAAATCGAGGTCGGCCTTTAATTACGGAGGACCCTAAGTGACCTGAACATTTTATTGGACTTTAATCAGGAGAATATTTCAAATTACTTTACATGATGACGAACTTAGGGCCTGCCTGAGTCGCATTATCATCTAACATCCAATTCTGCATATGATAATGCGTGACAAAAACGAAGAGTTAAGACTCGATTCTTCAACCCTCAATTATTTAACAATATTATGAGATAGAATTGAGGTGGTGGGTCAGGGAAAATAATAAAAGTCACTTGAATGGACGCTGAATGAGCGCAAACTTGGCTGTTCTTATGTCCTCCTATTGTCCAGATCAAACAGTAACACAGAGCCTACAAAAGTTCAATCGCGCTAGGGTTCTTATTCAAACGCATGGGCTGTGAAATCGTGTATTTTTCCGCGCAAGCTCAGCAGTCGCAGGAAAAAAGTGTACATTACAGCCATAGCGGAGAGATTACTGTTTGCCACGGTTGAACACTCGCGCTCCATATTCTACTAATGGAGAGTTTGTAAGCCTTTGGGAGAATAAGCCATTTGCTCTCTCATTTTTATCTATGTCCGTCAAAACCTTGGCTTACAACAAATGTTTTTCAGTGTAAGCAATAAACCTGCCTATAGTGTCTTATTCAAGCAGTGGAAGACTAAGCCACTTTACGGTAGCTAAACAGAAGCCACATCTTCAACCCTACTACATCTTTCAACATAAAATTTGATTTCAGCACCTCACTTCTTCGCTTAAATACGACTCCGATACATAACAGTTGCACCGGTTTCTCGTTTGTGCGCTGCAATGTGCGCACAGAAATGGACCGGTCAGATTAGATTGATTCAAGGGTGAACATCGTTTAACACTGGTTGCCGTTTCTCAGCTGATTGCTGTCTGGGAAGAAAAATAAAGTCGAAAATCGCCTTGCCAACGATTGTGTTTTCCTCGAGAAAACCAGACGGATTCGAGAGGGAGAGAAAGCCGAAAAGCGAAGGGGTCACTGTAAAAGCAGTCGCCTGCAATTTTCTGCTATTTACATAAGAAAGTCATTGGTACACAATTTGCGCACTTCCGATTTGCTTATCAGTTGCACTAATCAGAAACTTTGAAAGAGTACAGTACAATATAGCTACCGTAGACTTTCGCGTGCTGCCACCAGAGGTAGCAGCAATGAAGGTAACAGGAACTCTTTTGAAGATATGAGAGCTAAAGGCTCTTTAGGCAAGCAGATTCGATGATATCTTTAAAAGGTCGTTAGCGCCGTTAAAAAGCTATGCACCAGATTAGTATTGTATACGCAACGCTTTGTAATAACACTGAAATTTGATAGTTGATCATTGGTCCCAACAGTTTGAATCTTACAAGCTCAATCATCGAAATTTGATCATCGGACTATACAACTGTAAGAAAGGATCATTCATGATGTGCGTATGATCGATTTTCTCCCGCACATATACTCACACACACGCACCCCACACTTAATCAATCGCCATATTTCTCCAATAAGAATTACAACGTTTTTAATTAAAGAAACTTGTAAAATAAACATAAGGAAGCTATCAGTCGAGCTCTCAAGGTCTCTTTGCCATGATATACCTTTCACTTCGCAAAATATCCCACGCTACCCTTTTTTCATTAATTATTTGCTTTAACGTTCCAGGGCCGGAGCCCAACTTTGCCTCTTAACTTAGCGATTTCCAACCTTTTTCAGTCGCCTAACACGACTGTAATATTCACGTAATTTATATATAATTTCCCATTGACAAAGGATGAAGGAACAACTCGTGCTGTAAGCAACTGCCAATCATCAAGCTTTTTTGGCAACCTAATACATCAGAAAATTTGGGCATTACTCACTTTGACTGCTTGTTTCAACTTTTACCAGTCGCTCATGCCAAGAAGAACGAACGTGAGACCTCAACTAACAGTGAACATTGTGGTTGCACGCAGTCTTGTGAATATAACATTAGCTAATAGAGCTCGCTCAAAGGTGCGCAACTTACCAGTAAAATACGGTCCTCCATTCACTTCGCTCACTAGGCAATAACAAATTCTCTTCACTTCTGTCACTGAAAACACATCTGGCAGTATTTCGGGAAGCAAAATGAAATAAATAATATATGCGACGAATTGCGTTGGTTGATCACTTCCCGCTCCATATAACAGCGATCCCGTCAGACAAACATACGCCTCAATGGGATGAAAAAAATCGATTACCACCCGCAAACCAGTCAAGAATAATCAAAATTCGATCATAGTCGAATCAATGGAAACCAGTTCTACCTCCGCTGCTGACTCTGCGTCATTAGTTCAGCCCAAACTTTGCGGCAGCGACCGTGGGTGACGTTCGAACAGAAGCAGACAGCACATTTCCATGGCATTAATTCAATGAATATTGCTTCTGAATGCTACCATCGTGAATTGCGATGAAGAAATCCATTAAACGTAGCCGGCAATTAAACTCTGTGGATAATGCTGAATAATAATCGTTGTTCAAACCCATTGATCAAACTTTTACCAGATTTCAATATATTCTTTTCAAAGTCTCTAGGGGTTTCAACTTGGGGTTTTCGATTTTGGGTTGATATAGTGCCTAACTTTAGAGCTGGAACCCGGTATAGCGCTAATCCTTTTGTTCACATGCGAAACAATCTTATATAGTTCAATCATATTTAGCAACCCACTTGATGTTCAGTTACATGTTCTATGTTTTGTTAATAATATCATATGGCTGATAAGGCTGCGAATGTGCTCAGTCGAGAACAACTGCGAGGCTTTTTAGTGCTTTTCTAAAAGTCACATTTTTTTCGCCTCCTTAATATCAAGCTTCTTCGCTCATTCAACATCTAAAGTTAAGAAATATTTCCGTTCAATCGTTCAATAAACTGTACAGAGGTACTTGTTTATGCGTGTCATGATAGAAAAATTGTAAAATTCTTCAGCTATTTTGCCAGATTTAAGCGTATTCAAGCATGGCATGCGCATTTATTACTTTGTCTTGAAATGTTAACTGGACAGTACATTGACACCTAAAATTCCTTGTGTAGCAAGTGATCTCTCAAGTCATTGTAGGTAAAAGCTTTTTAGAAACATTTTGGATGGGAAGAGCTAAGGAAAAGAGTTGAGGGAATATTGCACGCTCGCGTTCTGAAGGATTTACATGGACTTTAACTTGGCTCTCTATTGAAACCTATTTCAAATTACGACCGTTTCTCTCAGTCCTTTAGATAACCATAAGTCGTGAAGCGTGTTTGGCGCTTATTTCAGTGAGCAACACTGAAAAAATATTACGTAGCAAATTCAATCACAGAACTCGTTCCAAATATATTCTTAAGGAGTAGATAAATCAGTGTCAATTAATGTGCATTTCTTAAAGTAGTCTCCAGATAGAGAGCACTAATAATGGCATGCTATTTGATAACAATACTCTGATACGAGGCAGATCGACGAAAGAGCCCTGCGTTCTCTGCGAATTCTTCCCTGTGCCTCAATGGTGTTCATTTGATGAAACGAGTTTTCGATGCACGAATAATGCCGGCAATAAAATGTATAGAGTGATTGATCAAATCCGTCTCCGACTCTGTTTGAATCGCGTTATTTCCAGAACCTCTCTTGTGTATTACTTGTGTTTGTCGGAGAAAGTTCACTTTTGTCGGCCGTATTCGCCCACTTTCCTGAACGTCAATCTATAAAAAAAGCAGTGACAATCAAATGTCAAGGAAACTGACGATGTGGCTGTTTCTTGCGATTCTGTTCATAGGTAATTGTTTTATTGAAATTCCAACTTTAAAGGGTAGCTTGTACGATTTACTTTTGGAATCCTTTTGATTAGCTTTGTTACGGCAAAGCTTTTAATGCTCCGTTAAGTTCGAAAAAGTATTTCAAAGTTGATTTAGTTGTGAGTAAATTAAGCTGAAATGAGTCGGCTTCAAATATTTAACAGTGCTTTATGATATGGTTCATCACAGTGATATCATCGAAAAATTAAATCGATACTAAACGGCTCCGAATATTAACTGTCGACATCGTTTACCCGACTGTTGCTCATCCTTGTTCCACTTTGACTACTGCGTTACTTTAGCTTTATGCACCGTAATGTTGCATTTGCTGGCATGAGACCCTTTGCCTGAAAGCGAGTAGATCGATAGTCGTTATAGCAGTTTTGAATCAGAGTATTTTTCACCATTATTCTCTTGAGCTTCGCAATCCCTTTGCTATTTATACTGATTGTTTGAATATCTTTAGCCACAAGCACTAAAAGGGAATCTGCTAAACCCCTGCGCATGCTTTAAAATCAGTTAATTGACCCAATTGCTTGAAATTTTGCCTATAAACACGCTAGTAGTACCATCAAGTATTTTGCTTAGCAGAAGAGCCATTTAGAATGTTATTCTTTTCACTCAAATTATTTCAGCGATTCCTCAGCCAACTAGCGGCCAGTGCTGTCCACGTTTCATGCGCCATGGATTTGGTAACAGTCCATGCGGCGGGTGCTGTAATAATGGCTGCCAGAGTCAGATTCAACGACCAAGACCGGCGGGGCCGGTGAACCCAGCTGGACCAGTAGGACCGGAGGGACCGGCCGGACCAGTGTTTATCAATGATCGTGGCGATATTGTACAGCAACCGCAAGGGAAGGCTTTTAGAGCTTTAACTACCTGAGAGATATTTTAAAACCATGAAGCAGGCTTTGATGAAATCTGACCATTTTGAGGACAGATATCTCCGGGATTGTGCAATCCGAAATATCTCTCATGGCGGTTATGAGTACTCGACTGATATTCTTAAGGCAACGCTGGCGCTGTTTAATGTAAGCAACCTGAAAAAATTGATTCTTTTTTAGGCTTGAAGATATTTTTATTTAAATTCGAATTGATTGATGGAACTAAAAAATCCCTTGCAGACAATAGCGTGGAGAATATTCTCGTTCATAGCATTTTCACATATTTTATAAATAACTGATGTTTATAAGCCTGAGTCATTGCACCTTGGCAAAGAAAACTGCCTCGCTACGTAGATTATTAATATTTTGGTACGTTTTTCAGTAGTCCAACCAAATGGCAATAACCCGATTCCGCAACTGCCGCCTCAGCCTGGTCAAGGCGTTGTTGCACCTCAGGGTTTACCGTACCTACCTAATCAAGTTGCTGTTGCGCCGTATCTCAGCGAATCCCAAGTACCACCCAGCCCATTTGCAGCCGATGAGGCAGTACCAAAATCGCTGGGAGTGGCAGCAATCAGCAGCAAATGCCAGGCTCTCAATTGCGACTTTGAGAACAGTCAGTAAACTCTTCTATCATTTTATAGTATTTTACTCATTGTTCATTTACCGTATTCTGAGAGAGCCGTTCCAGGTTCTTTGCCACTACTTTAAATATGCTCCCTTTAATTAACTATTTAATTTTAATTAAAATACAGCTTCTCAGGAAAGCAAATACGATGTGACTAAAAGAGAAGAATTGATCAATTATGAGCTGATTACGACTAAACAATTTATTTGGAAACTAAAGTTTAATGTTAAATGCAAATTAACGTAGGCTCAGTCATAATATAAGAAATTTAGCCGGCAGGCTCTCCGTCCTATCACCCACCCTCTCCTTTTTTGCAACTGTTGCCTAGAAATCTTTAATCTAATATAGCATCTACTTTATGAATGATAGTTTATTTTGCAGATAACATTTGCGACTTTTCATCGACAACATGGAAGAGCGCGACTGGAAGGTTTCAGAATCCCTTAACTGGAGTGCCTAAAGCAGGTAATCAAAGTTTTCTGTCTCAAATTTTTGGGATAAGTCATAAAACAAATACCGACTGGAGCTAACAGTAAAGCAATTTAGAGCAATAGCATTTTATTAACAAAGTATGATAGCGTCGCTGAAATTAAACTTCAGATAGCGAAAAATAAATCATGGTAGGTAAAAAATGGCAAAGTACACTACTGTAGTCCATCTGCAGTCTACTGTACTATCATAATAATGCTCATAACAATCTATTTAGCAACAAACGACGGCTATATTGCCACATACGTACAACCAAAGGAAAAGAACGTGCTAACTTCAAAAGACATCACCTTAACGTCGAAGGCGACCTTCAGTTTCCAGCACTTTAAAGCAACCGTTGGACTGGAGATCAAATTCTGCTGCGACTCGGAGGCAAACTGTCCGTGGAAGTCGGCCACTAGCGTGTCTGTGAGCGAAAAGGGAAACTGGACATTGGCCACTGCAACGTGTCCTGAAGGAACTCGGCGAGTAAGCAAATAGTTGAAAATTTTGAAGGTGTTTCACGATATATTTTTATTGGGAGTAGCGGTGGCACCGGTCGGCATTTCGACGTACAAGGTGGGGTCTTAGCGTAAAAAATATTGTTAAACTGTTCCAGTCCTTACAAGGCTCTCGTTCCCCTGATATTGGCAGGAAGCTTTGTCACGTTTTTCAGGTTATTTTTGTTTGCGAAAATCTTGGTCGCAATCAGGGCGCTTGTGCCATCGACGATCTCCGCTGCGTCTAAGTAGAAGCACGTCATATTCATTGTAAACAGAGACTTTTACCAGCAGAGAGGTCCTGCCTACTTCATCTGTTTGTCCTGTACTTTATCCTGTTCTCTGATGTAGTGAGCGCACAGATCTATGTTCTGAATGCAATGTAATTGTGTTCTGTTTTTCGTCAAGAGAAAAAAAACCAATGTCGGCTTCCTTGCGCTGGCTTGTGACTTTTGCTGCGCATAAAATTAAAACTTTTCTGTGAGATCACATAGAAGAGAAAGAAATGGGATCGCAAAAAGTAAAAGGCAACTCTTCAGAATCCTACAATATCTCGTGAACTGCCATGTACGGTTGGATAGGACGAATGCGATGCATTAAATTAAAACCTTCTTCTGCGCTATTTTCGAATCCAAGCAGCATTCCCAAGACTGATATTCAAATTTAGGCCAAAACTCGAAAATGTCTTGCTATACGGTTCGACATTGAGAAATAAAGTCCAGCATTTACCGCCTGTTACATTTTTCATTGCATTCTATAGTTTTACACTAATTATAATTGGTTGATATGAAAGATTCAGAAAATGCTGTACATTCGTTCAATTGCTGAGAATTGACAAGTAATATTTCATTACGACCGATCTCTGTTAATACAAGAAAGTGAATAAAAGTGAAAAAGATTGTTAAAAGAATCGGGCCAGACTGACGGTTTAGCACCCATATTCTGTACCTAACCCAAACAAACCGTTGTTTTGATCAAATTTAACATGAAAGGATCAACTGCCTTAAAGCGGTGTAATACGAGTCAGTCTTAACGGTTACCAAAAAACTGGTGGAAGTTTAGGAACGGGCAACAATATAAGGCGCAAAATGATCGCTTCTAATTTGCTGTCGCATAAAGAGTTTAATCTTACGACTAGCTCCCTTTTTTACACCTACACAAAATGGTAAATCTTTTCACAGAACCAAGTTTACTGCACCGCTCTGCCCCTGCCTCTGCTTCTCATAATCCAACTAACCTGGCTGACTTGCTTGCCGCTCTACTTATAACAATATCTTTTATTTGCTTTCAAAGTACATTGTTAAACATAACTCTCTGATTTTGCTTGGCAAGTTAAGGGTGTAGGCGCGGAAACCGGCTACCTCTTGATCTTCTGACGTCACACCTGTATTCCAATTTATAGTTTGGCTGCATCCTATTGAGAGTGACAAGTGAGGCTGCTCAGAGTCAATTTTAATGAAGTCGATTTGGGGAATATCCAATGCGCACGTCCGTTTATGTACACTTAACATTTGGCCCGAGGTTATTGCAGTCAAAATTTGCTAAGACGGGTAAAAGTTACGAATTAAGGTAATGCTGGAACCAATTTGCACTTGATCGAACTGAGATGTTGTTCTCTGGAAGTTTTAGAGAATAAACGACTCCTGCAAAATTCTTTGGGGCACTATTTCAACAGCCTTTTAAAGTCGTGCGCAAGCTAAATCTGAATAAAGGTAGCAAGAGAAACTGCTAAAAATTATGGCGTAGTACATCCTGTCCGATCGCTGTTAACTGGTTTTCAGCCTGGTCGATTCATCGACAGAACTGGACGATCACAAAACTGCCATCATGACAATTGCAATTTTTACGCATGCCGTTCATCACTCATTTTTTTCGGAGCCTTCTTGATTGTTCAATGACATCTGTAAGGATTACTCAATGATGTGAAAAGAATTGCAAATTATTCAAACGCCTCCTATCCTCTACCTAGATACTGAAACAAATTTCTCTGCGGTCAATCAGCTGCAGCAACTTCAGAGTTCCACTGCACCATATGCCCTTTTTGAATGCAAGTGCACTAATAAAGGATTTGAACTGATAATGGGAATAAAAAAAAGGGAGACGATACTGATGTAATTTGAGTTGCTTCCTGTCGCACTCTATCTGTAAAGCTAGAGGGCATTTTATATAACTGATGCGCATAGTATCGCAGACCCATCGAGGCGTATATCCGGGTATTTAATTTATACCATCGACCAAACTCAGTTCTCAAACGAACCAGCACGGTACTCTGTATCGTTCAGGATTCGCGATGAGACAAATGACATCTCCTTCATAACTAAATCATTACATCGACTGCAATCCAATTTCATTCGCCTCCCTTCGCCGCCAAATCGCAGCGCGCTTCAGAACTGCGCAGTGCCAGTCATCAGCCAGTATAAACGTGGCGATGGTTGTCATAGAGACGAGAACAGCGCGTAACCCGGCGATGAAAGGCAACCGCAGCGAAGACTGCGCGGCCGACCGAGTGAGCGAACGCGCGTAGAGAGAGAGAGAGAGAGAGAGAGAGAGAGAGCGTTGAACGAATAAATGTGCACGTGCGTTCTCTATTGCGCGGCGACGAAACGATTTCAGTTCATTCCCGGAACCTGGAGCTGGCATCCCCATAGTGAGTTGGTTTGCTTCATTTTTTATTCCGCCTTCCTTCTTTTCGCGCATGAAGAAGCTTCATGTGAAAATAAAATATCTGACATCGCTTTCACGTCTATGCCTGGACGTTGAATTTGCAAACTAAAACTGCGAGTTTTCTCCAGGTAGGGGTATTGCGAATCTTCGATTCCAACTCTGCTGTATCAGACGATCATTATTGTCTCGGCTCAGTCTTGAGTACATGTCTTTACGAACTTTCAGTAGCGTTAAACACTGTCTGATCGCTATTAGTGCGTTTTAGTCAGGTGATTTGTTCATTGTTGCTCATGAACAAATAACAATTATGCATTCTGTTTCTTGAATGGCATGAAGATTAGAAATTATATTGTCATATTGTTTAACTGTGAATGATTTAAAATAATTACCAATATATTTTAAATCTTCGCTTGCCAAAAATGTCAGATACTGTTACAATCTGAAAAATCATATCAAAGCCTTTCCCTTACTGTTACCATTCATCATCAGAAAGAATGATAATATATAGCGATCGATGCCACGAAGGGATCCAAAATTTTGTGGGTACAAACTTATACTCTGCAATCGGCCAAAACTAGTTCCATGTAAATCAAAAATGAGAATAGACTAAAAAATATTCTTCCCGTTATGACCATACTTGAGTAAATTTTTGTTTTTCGTGGGCGTCCGCGTACGCGTTCAGTTCGAGTTAATTTTATAAAACTAATGCAATTGCGTAATATGGCGTTACATCTGATGTGAATCTGGTCACTGGTAGGAAATGAGGTATTTTATCGCGGACATTACTTTCCTGTTCTGATCGCGTTTACGTCAGATGTGATCATATCCGATTCATTGTATTATTTTCATTAAAATTTACTCCTAAAACGTATGCAACCGCCAAATGGAGTGCTTTTTCAAAAAAGATAACTTCCCTTTTACTAGTCTGTTTCTTTTAAGTGCAGTCGCTGAGCTCCGAACTTAACATGTCGAATCTCGTACTCCTCCACCCTATAGCAGCAAATAAGTCTGTCTTCATAATCTCTGGACTTTGCATGAGCTACTTGTGCATAGGTACAGAGGTCATAGATTTTTTGCCATCTTCTACGTAAATGTTTATTATGTAAGAAAACTCTGCTTCGCGCTTATAAGTTAGAGAGGCGCACGGAGCGAACGAAAGTGCACTTAATCTTTTGAATAGCGTGAGTATCGCCAAATTTTGCTTTCACCTTTAATTCCATCGCGTGGTCAATTGGCCATAGTTGCACGCTGTTGATACGCAGGTTAGAAAAAGCTTGATAAATATGCGCTCGCTGTTAGCCGTTTCTTTAAATTAAATAGACACTAAATAGTAACTTTCTTTCCTATCAAAATCGCGCCCACTCAAATAATCGACCACTAACTCCCGTTCAGTTTGAATAATCTGATCAAAACTTTGATCGCAATAAGCGGCGTTATTTGTTCAGAGGTGCAATGCACTTTGGTTAGAGAACAGCCTTCTTCAAACTGCGAACGAAGCTAATAGCATTTGATCGAAGCCAAGGGGCGCTAGCGTACTCTACACCACGTGCAAAGCACAGCGCCGCGCTCTCTCTCGATCGGTGCGGCATTTCAATTCCAGCCGCGCGCGGTCCTCTGTCGCCGTCAACGGTGTTGCGTAGTATTGTCAGTGTGCGTCGGTCGATAGCGGCGGTAAACACTACTGCAGTCTCTCACCAAACCTGCCTGCTGTCGAGGCCGGGGCAGTCGCATTCCCTGCTGGCATTGTCGCTCCATATAACGCCTTGCTTTCTTTCGCCCACTCGCTGCTCTGCTCCTCTTTTCTTCGTTCAATCGTTTCTATCAAGGGCGTGTTAGTATATTAACGCTGTCTGTTGATTATAATGGTAACAACTCTGGTAGATAGAGATGTTTAAACTCGAACTGAGTTCTGAACTTGAAAACAGAGAATAATGTGAGCAGAAATGTGCGCGCATAAGGCTTGTTTCCTTGTCGATGGCTTGAATTAATGGCGCCTTTCATTGATGCAAGCCTAATTAAGCGCTATCAAGGTCATCTCGAAGGTCGCCTTTTATGAAATACGTTTCCGCGCATGTAGGTGCGCAAATTGATCAGTAGGTAGACTCTCACTGCAGAAACGATGATGAATATTAGGAGGGAAGAGAGGTGGAGTATAGTTATCCTCATATCTCCATTCTCTTCCACATAAAGTAAATTTCACTAATATTATCCATACACTGCACGAGGTTCACAGTAGTAAGTAGACAGGATGGCGACAATAATAGATATCCTATAGAAGCCATATTAAACCATTTCGAATGTTTCCTAAAAAACATACTTGGACCCATCCTCTTATTTCAGTTAACAAAGATATGTCTATTTAGGACAAGGTCATAGGATAGAGGAAGTCAGACAAATAATTTCTGCCATTTCCACTTTAATAAAAATATTTGCGATGTCAAACGGAGTACTCTCTAATATAAGGGGAACATTTTTCATATAGCTTTGACTTGAAAAGCATCATTGTTCGAGTGGAAATAGTACACATACTTGTCATGCGCATATTTTTTTCTGTTCTTTTATTAAATTAGTGACAAATGTATGCTTTTTCCATTAAATAGCTTACAAATGCATAAGCTAACAAACAAAAATCCTGCGAAGACTCAAGAAGCAATACTGATAATTTTTGCAGGTAGCGTGATAAAGTTGCGCCATTATCTCAATATTCTGGCTCAGCTTGTGTTGAAGAGAGATAGACTGGATATTTACTCTTAGTGAAGAAATGACTCTCGTTACCGAGTCATCTGGTACTAACACCACCGGATCGACTGGACGTAAGTATACTTTGCCGTCATTTAAAAGTAATATTCAATGTCATAGTAAGCCTGCAGTTCTGTTTTTGTGTCTTCAGTAAAATTATTTTATCTTAAAGAATTGAACAAAGTGGGAGAAATGATGCGAAAGTTTCGAAAGAATATTTAAAACGAAACTCTTAAAATTCCGAAGTCTAAAGCGCATGATGCCGAAGACTTCTCTTGTGCTGATGCGTAAAGCGAGACATATTTTATGTATACTATCGTAAAGAGACAAAAAGATTGGGATAATAGTGCAATATATACTGTCGTACTTTTACAGCGAACACTTTTGCGTATTCATTCAAATAAAATGATAGTAACTGATTGAAAATTATTATGCAGTAATATTCTTTTCGAGTAAATAACATCATTTGCTGTGAACAGTGAGATACAAGAAATCCAAGTAGAAAGGGTAATCATTAAGTATGTGAACTTCTAAGCAGGCCGCGAACCTTTAACTCTTTCTTCATTTACTTCTTCGAGCTCTGGTTCCTAACTGTCAGCCATAGCTGCAAATTGACCATAGGATTTATACCAGTACAGAAAACATCTACTTTATGCAAGCTTATTTTATTCTACCATATAAAGCGTGCGATTAGAAATGATCCCTTGATTCACAGCTACTGCTCGTTGACCCTGGCCATTTCTTTATCTTCTCTTTGTTTGCACACTAAGTGCGTCACACTGCGCGTTTTTGCTGCTAGCGGTGATGCAGCCAGTTGTTTATACAACCCTGCATTGGCTATAGAATGATATTGTACATTCAGAAATACGAGTGGACCGACTGTTATCTTAAACCCTCTGCACTTTGTGTTATTAATGTTTGGCGCTGTTACTACTTTACAGATTTTGTAATTATTCAAATTTCGTGAGTAGGGCAAAACATTCTTGATTAATAACTGTGAACTCAAATAAGTGAACTATATTTCAATCATCCACGCTCGCGCATATATCGAGGTCATCTATGTACGAAATCGTGCGTCTTTTTGAGACAGCCATCTGAGTAGCTGTTGTTTTAGCAAAATGCCAGTTAGCATACCTCCGCCTATAGCTCTCCCTACAGACCTGATTTATCCGAGTTTTAAAATACTGAGCTGAGCGTATCAGTGGTATTTTAGTACAGAAACTGTCGTGAAAATTAGATTTCGGACGAAATTTGAGACGTTCACATCAGTGACGTAAGCCTTGAAGACTTAGAGGCAGCAATATCAAGGTTTACCTAAGGAACAGATTACATTATCCTAAGGTCTCTGAAGGCTAATGAAAGTTGTCTTATGTCAGATTAGCAGATTTGCCATATTTCTTCTCGAAACGATTAACAAATTCACTCTGCTGAGCCCACGTAAAAAATTGTTTGTTACCGACTGAATTAAAACAAGGAAGACACGTAAAAGATGTGCTCTGCATGCGTAACATTTCTTGTTGTTCGGGCGATAGAAATTTTCCTATCTAGTGTGTTGTTTGTAGGTCGTGAACACGTGAGCGGACGTCAGCACTCTTTCTCATATGCTGTTGTTGACGTAAGGTGCGCGCCTATGAACAGAACAGACCAAAGTTGCTAGTCTTCTAATAGTCGATCGAGTTTCCTTCGCTGAAGCGTAGGCTGAACTGAACCAGTCAAGGTCTCTCGCCTCCGATCGAGATTTAGATATTTGTTAAACCTTTAATTGAGGGTTAGTGCGGGCTGCAAGAACAACCAAGGCCATTATATCTTGTCGTTGCGAGAGGTAATCCCAGCGATCGTTGATTTTTGATTCTTTGTCAGAATTTAATGAGGTCTCAATATTTGAGAATTCCGACTTTCAGGTAATACTAGTACACAATTTAGCTAGCGAGTGAAAGAGAGACGATTTCAATAAGAGTTCAGAATAACCGCAATAAAAGTACATAAAATTAAGTGGGAATATCTCTGCTTGCAATTGCAAGAGAATACAGAGCAAATAAAATTGATAATTGCATCTTGATATTAGAGTGAAAGTAATTGTTTTTACTTTCATTCAAAATGATTCGACGTACACCTCTGTCACAACTCGCGCAGTATTGCTCCGCCAATTCAGGGTATCGGTGACGATTGTAGTGAATATGCCAATTTTAATTTTAATAGACATCCGTTAATTAGCACTGCTGTCCAACTTGAACGAGTGTAATTTGATAAGGTCGATGAAACAGAAAATAATTATCTGCAAATGAAATTTTCCAAATACGGCAACAGAGATATGACTAAATAATACAACAATACATTTCTCTTTACCTACGGATAAAATGGTATACTATTTTCAGGACGAGAAAAAATTCCAGAAGGAACTCTTTGCGTGGTCTGCTCGGATACCGCCAGTGGTATTCACTATTCAGTAGCCAGCTGCAATGGGTGCAAGACGTTCTTTCGACGCGCCATCGTCAACCGTCAGCAATTTAAATGCCAGCATGATAACAACTGCATCGTTGATAAGTGTAAGTTATATTTGCTGGCGCTGCGTCGTGGTGTATAATAGCTTTAACTTCCGGTAAAGTATTTTTGGCGCTGTACAGAAACAACAGTTTGTGTAAATTTTGAATAAAAGGCATGAAAGCGCTCCTGTTCAGCGCGATTCTCTCTCAAATTTTATGGTACTTTCCAAATCAAAGAGCACGCTTTTAATACCAGTGTAACTTGGAAAACGTCCTTATTATAGTGTAAATGGAATATGCGATGCAGACAATATTTACTTATTTTTGTCCATTCAACACTATATAATTGTATTAAGTAAACAAAGTAGTGAAATAACTTACAATAAAATAATGTTACATAAACCTTTTCAGCTGTCCGATGCGGCTGCCGCAGCTGTCGACTAAACAAATGCTTTCAAATGGGAATGGATCCCAATGGTATGTCGCTTCGAATGAACACTTCCCGTGCATCTGATCTTGTATTTATATTAAATTGCATCACATTATAGAAAAGATGATGAAAGAGCTTAATACGTATATGCAAACCTGGCCTCGATTAGAGACAGATGCAAATAACTTTCATTGTTTTACTTGAGCCTCAGTGAACATGGATGTAATTGGCCCGTTTAAGAAGCGACGTTAATTTATGCAAACATGTACATTCTTCAATTAATGTGAAAGCTTGTTTATTTCTGCGGCTATGAGTGCGACGAGAATTTTTGATATGTATGCGGATTGGATCAAAGTCTTTTTGAGGAAGGGATGAGCATGAGGGCGAGGAATCCCCCTTTCTCGCTGCACTGCTAGCATTTTATCGAACTCGATGTCATAAGATGCAAATATATTTAATGAATAACATGATTAATAGTCATAATTTGTATTAATTCTACTATTTTCTTCAAATATGGATGGTTAACAAAGTCAGTCAAAAGGACTCTTTTTGAATATTTGTGTTTGAATCAGGCATCTTCTGATTACTATCATCAGTATCATTTTTCAGCAATACAGCACGATCGCGATAAGATAAGGTATACAAAGCGGATAACCAAGCTGAAGGCAGCGAACGAAGAAATTCTCAATGGAAACAAGACCAGTCCTATTGATTCTCGTTTGTCGAACGAGGACAGTCCTTACTCGCCGAATGGCGTTAGCTCGGTTAGTGAAAACTGAAAATGCTATTTCTTTAGAAAAGTATTCATTATCGTCCCATACGATTAATATTTAAAGGAACGCTTATATTTGACCATAGTGGTTCAGTGATTTGGCTTCAACTCGCTGTGCTTGTCAAAAAATTGTCCAAATGAAAGATCGACTAAAAATTGCGAATATTCTGAGAAAAACGCTGCTTTGATTCAAAATCATGTTAGTACTGTCGTTGACAGAGCAAAGTATATAGTATAAAAAATTATGTTTAATCCGCCCTTTTCCTGTTTC
This sequence comes from Plectus sambesii, assembly GCA_002796945.1. NCBI lineage: Eukaryota > Metazoa > Nematoda > Chromadorea > Plectida > Plectidae > Plectus > Plectus sambesii. Next base: position 39,040 of record NIUQ01000403.1, read on the forward strand.
AGGTTGAAACAAGCGATCCAAACTCAGCGATCGCAAATATCATCAATGAGCTGCTGGCATTGGAGCAGAAAATCGATTATCTCAGATTGTCAGCCATGGAGCCTCACTCATCTGCTTTCTTTTCTATGTCAGAACCAAGACTGCTCGAAGATGACGCTTGGTTGAGCAAGCATTCAGCGGTAAGCTTGCTGTTATTACACCGCCATTGGTCATAATTCGTCACTATTGCATTCGATTTCGTCAAACTAGCGTTCTAAGTAAATGCAGTAATGACAAATGGAATGCAGCAGTGACGAATTGTGATGGCAGATGGTGTATTGTGTTTACGGTTCTCTCATGGGTTTATATAGTGTGAACGTATTTATATTTCAGCCAATTCACATTTGTTCTACGCTGAGGCCGTGCATGCCAGAAAATAAGCACTACTGGATTCTCAGGGATTTGACGCTAATGATAGAATGGGTGAAATGCCAACCGGTTGTGCAGAATTTGCTTCTCAGTGATAAGGTACGTATGCTTTTGCATTCTTTACATTTCCTTAATTACACGCTGTAGAATGGTGAAACGTTAGTCGCAAAACTCGGCCAGAATTCGTGGGTTTTCCATTTTTTGACATTATGCCAGCAAAAGTGTGCACTTAACAGTTTACTCTGAGATTATAAGCTCAACGGCTAAGAGCAGTGCTCGATAAACTTTCTCACTGAAACAGTCAATCGTCTAACAACAGTAGGTTGCCTAGGGGTTCGGATCTTGGCGTGAGTTGCTTTTAAGAAAGCGCTTATTAGGACCCCAAGAGATGAGCCTACACGGGGTCACTGGGCCAGTTTTGCAAGGTTAACATATTATATAGTCTCATTTTTATCCTTTGGTTAGACGGCCAGGAAACAATGGGTTAAATCATTGGCAACCGAATATATTTGTTAATGACTAATATGGACCGTTAGACGCAATAAATTACAAAACTACAGAATAACTGGAGATTGTTTCAGATGGCAATAGTGAAGACGTTTGCGCCGATATATCCCTTGCTCCAACTAGCGTTCTATTCTCGAAACGACGTGCCTGACTGTCTTGTCTACCCCGATGGAACGTGCCTTGAACGAGAAAGCGATGACGGCAGTTTTGAGTACGTTTATTTTGCGAGTCTTCAGCATATATTCGAGTAGTTTTTGCCATCTGTGTTTATTAGGCGCCGTATATGATCAAACAGAGTTCTTCTATTAATTTGTGCCCTTCAATAGACGTAATTTCTTAATGAGTTACAGAGGGCCTCTGGGAATACCGTAGCACGCTTAGTATCGTATACTACATTGAGCACATTCGTTGCGAAATTCATCCTGTTGGCCTTTTATTGCTACAGAACCAACACCTCATTTTCTTGTTACTGATTAAGAAATTCTGACGATACACGTGTATCAAATCGTAATAGATTATTAGTCATTTGACCATCAGCAGATTATTTCGTTGCTTTTCATCTGATATAGCTGCGACCTATATAATATTAATATGTGATGATATAAAGTGAAACATTTTCAGTAAGAATAGTCAACCAATCAATTCGATGCTGCTTGATGGCATTCACCAAAGAATTACNCCAAAGAATACGGCAGCTTAATTTGGATCTTCGCGATTTTCTACTGTACAAATTAATGCTTTTGTTCAATCCTGGTAAGTGAATGTTGTTTCCCATATCGACTTTACCGTCACGCTCGCTAATTTTAACACTAGCGTAATACTCTTTTCGTCAAAGCCGCTGACTGAGAAAGATATCAGGGTCATGTGATTAATTTGTGTGAATTCCTTCTGTATTTAACAGCAAATGCACAAATAGGAAAAATATTGTGGTTTATTTGATAGTTTGTTTGAAATTCATCAATGAAAGTTATGTTTAAAGTACCGCGATATCGTTGTAATGGATGCGCACACAGTAACTGAGATATGTCTAATGATCCAATAAGTACTCAGCGCTGCTCATTTCAGTCGATCTTCACTCTTGAAAAGTTTTGATAACAGTGAAATTCGTTTTTACCGGTACTTGGGGGACTGGCAAAAATTACCGGTATAAACGAAGTAACGGTATAAGCGATATAGCGATATAAACATGTTATACTGTATGCGAACATTGATAATTCCCAATTTTAGACGCCGACGGTTTGTCACAGAACGGCAAAAATGTGATCACGAATGAGCGACAAGCTTTGCTCGCTTATTTATACCAGCATATTCGGTCGGTTCATGGAGAACGCAGTACAGAACTTTTTGGAACTCTCCTTATGATGACTGCGACGCTTAATGTAAGTGGCAATATTTTATACACCGCCATTCACCATAATTCATCACTCTTACATTATATTTCGGAAGACCTGAATTCTGTTTCGTAATCTCAGTATTCAATTAGTACGCTAGTGGGACGAAATAGAATGCAAGAGTGACAAAGGATGATAGAAGGTAGTGTAAATTGTCTCTAAGGCAGCTCAGTGCTCAAACTCTAAATTGTCAAACTTCTAAATTTACTGATGATATTCATGAAACTACTGTCCATTCTTTCTCTTCGCTTCTCTCAACTACCCTATTAAGACCATTTCTCATTACTGTAAAGTTCAGTATTGTTACAGCACCAGAAATTGATCGTTTTTGACTCGTTCTCTTGGGTTGCAGAGAATCGCCAGTTTTCAAAAGCGTGACTTTGAAGTGCAGCGTATTTTTGAATCGACTACTCGTGACGACCTCATCAAGCAACTCATTATGGGTGGAATGTGAAAATTAGTCTACATTCTAATCTTTCGTGCTTTGACAGAATATTCTTGGGGAAGTTATTTATGTCTGTGAATTTAAGATGTGTAAGTACAAGGAGACGTATCTGATGTTGTATAGGTAGCTCGACATGTGATGCAAAATAACAATTGAAATAATATGAAACCGTCTATTCTGCACTAATCATATTTAAGTGTAAGTAAAAGTAAATCGCTAGCCAAATGCAAAAGAGAACTCTGGCGTGAAATCGCTTACATCCTACATTGATTGCTTAGTCCATATAAGGGCATCTCTTCTGAATACCAGCCTCCAGAAGCAGGCAGCGCTGAGATATTCCAGTTTTGTTCTTCAGTTTCGCCCATCATACAGAGAAGAAAGACAGCGCAAATGCGCGCAGATTGTTTGTTATGTTCGCGAATAACAGATACACGGTCGGTTGTTAGACAAATGACTGCTGATGCGGACACAAAAGGACCAAACAGCCACGCGCGCGCTGTCGGCTGGAAAGGAAATTTGACGCGCACATTTGGTAATATTCAAAAGTGAGGCTGTATTGGGGATGGGAAATGTCATGTTCCCGAAGCATTCAAATTTCTGTCCCTGTTCAAAATGCTTGTTAAGACAAGCGGTCAATGACACGCTCATTTGGATGCGTCCTTATCATGCACGGGTTGTCCAGTGAACTGAACGTTTAGTTTGTATTTATACTTGTTGGATTATAGTCATTTCATAGGCATCATTCAGCAAAGGATGGTGCTTCGAGCTGGTTTGAGAAAAAAGTCATGTTAAAGTCAGGCTGAATAGTTAGAAAGAATCGATAAAGAGATTTCAAGATGGAGGGGATGATAATTTATTCCGATAGTTTGCTTCCTCTTCTATCTATGCGGTTGTAGAAAAGCTTGCTTTTCGAAAAAGAACAGATTTGTAATAATTCAAACTAACCTTTAGCGTACTCTCTTAACTGTTTAGGGCTAAGAACTGAAGATTGAGTCTCACTGTTCTGTCTTCTCATTTTTCTTTTCGTCCATAGGCGTATTATGATCAGTATCGAAAAACTTGTATAGTAACAACTCTTTGGGGCATGTACTTACATATCCAAGCCTATGCGTATGCCTATGCGCAATTGAGACACAGACAAAAATAGTGCAGATATGCTCGTCCGGCCTCCAAATTCAAACCTATCAATACAATTAGTACACTACTTCATTTCTTTTACGGAGTGGTACGTATGACTTGCTCTGAAATGTATTCTAATAGATTTCTTTTACAAACGATTTATTGCAGTACTCTATAATAATTCATGCCCCTCGATGTATTCGAACTGGATTGCGAGCCGTGCTAAAAAGACTGATCTTGGATACTGTAAGAAGCACTCGAGGAGAACATATGCGAAAGAGTAACACGATATTCTTAGGAGGAAAGAGCAAATGCAAAGGTTACTGCATCCAAAAGAGAAGGAACAGCTGTCTCTATCTCAGTCTTCCGCTCTATCAACTATTGTAAACGCCACTGCCGTAATTATCAATGCGGCTGGTGCGATTGGTTGGTTGTGACGCAAGAGGAGAAATTCGGCGATCGTACGTCGCAGTCGTCACTTTGCTTCCCTTTTAGCTACAAAACTGTAGCAATCGTCTCGCTTGTTAAACTTTTAGCAAGCTTGTCCAAAATCAGCACTTATTTCTGTCTATTTTCGTATTCTCTCAGATCGACCAAATTTCACCCCTTGTTCTAGGATCCAATTTAGCCCTGCCATGCTAATGACATGACGGATATATTTTTAACAAGCTCATTGAGTGCTTTGAGGAAACAAAGTAAATGGAGACAAAGACTAATTTTGTAGAATTAACCCACAAAAATAATTTACCCACTCCTCTCTTCCTCCAAAATAAAATAATTATAGCGACAGCTGTTCACTCCCTGAAAACAGGCTAATTATGACCGCTCCTCTGATCCAGCCATCATTCCGATAACAGTAGTGAGAAAGTTTAGCTCCACCATATCTCTCTCGTCAGTCTGAAACAAAGAAGAAATACTCCTTTGCCAGTACTGCACAGATTTCACAACTTTAACACCAATATCAGCAGAATATGAAGCTAATCCAACATATTGTATGATCATTATGGAATCTGCAAACCAATTAGTCAAAGTATTCAGTTTCGAACAAATAATATCAAACTTTTCAGTTTAGCGAGGCTAAGTGGCTCCTACCCGAAATCGAAAGCTTCGACTAACCGACTTCAGATCAGGGAACTGTGAATCGGAAAGCAGCTGAGTCGGCATTTTTCACGCATTCTAAAGCCAACGTAATACATATCAATTCTCATACTTTTACGCTTATGTTTGTATTTCTGTGATCTGATACGCCGCAGTAGAGTATTCGGCTTGGTTGGACTTGGAATTAATCTCTGATGCATAGAAATGCAATATCTTGAACAGTTAGCAAAAAGCTCTTAAACATCTTTTCATAGCTTGCTCTGTTCTTCTTCTGCTCTCAATGCTTTAGGTTAGGAAGACGTTCATTCGGTTACTATACCATTTCCAGTGTAAACTGCACGCTTTCAAGTAAAAGATGATATATTTCATATCAACACTTTTATGTTAACACAAGCTCATCAAAATATTTATTTGCATTTGGAAGGTGTAAAATTAATAGTGATTGCGGTATATGCTATATGCGCTTGTTCATTAAATTCCTAAAATGGGCACAAGCTTGTGTTGCGGCGATTATCAAGCAATAGTCACTTGCTAAAGCGGTAGCTAAAAGTGAAATATCCTGATAACAGTAATAATGCTCCACTTTCGACTTATGTTCAAACACATAGGGGAAGTACATGGTTTACGCGACAAAGCGCATCTGACGATCTTTTTAAGAAACGGCCACCAGCTGTTTGGTGAAAACTTTGACCTACGCATGTGCTCACGAAGAGGAGGGGGCACCACCGCCGATGTCTGAATGGTTTATCTTATTGTCTGAACCATGCTATGCCCGCTTCAATATCATTAAATATTAGTAGCAGTAGAATAGTGACTGCAATAAAGTATTTAAATGATAACAGGCATGTCAGTGGCGGCGATGACATCTGCATGAACAAATGAACCTTAAAGCAATGCAAATTGAGTAAATTTTTGGCAAAGTATTGAATCGTATGCAGATGCACGGACATGAATAGCGCGCATGTATCATCATTGAGCAACTCAAAGTAGGCATTAAAACATACGATAATTTGGATTATCCGGCCTTCTAGACGAAAATACTCTTTGGTTAGTCAATCTTCCTTAAAGCGCTCACTGACTACAAATTATGAGTTGCTAATACCAGATTTTGCGGTTGTTATCGAGAATCGTTGCTTTGGAGATGAATGCCGCTCTTGAACAAACACGTATACGCGCGACAACAAAAATAAAGCCTCTGATATTAGCTAATGGTTGAAGACGAAATTTACTTAATTACTGTTATTGCGATGTACTGCAAGGAAACGCTAAATCGCTGTGTATTCGCAGATGTTAAGAAATTGCTCGCAATCTTATTTACATGTATACTTAAATTCGACAGCATTTCTGGAAGGACGGGAACAATTTAACGGCCCATGTTTATGAGCTTTTAGTCTTTCTATATGTCATAGTAATGAAAAACAGAATCGCGTAACGTCGGCTTGTCGAAAGCTACTCAAACTCATTTATACTGCTATTTCCGATTGCGTGAGTTGGCCACGCTTTCAGTATTAGACATGAAGTGAAAGCTGGCTGAAGACTGTTAAGGAAATATATCTCTTTCACAGAGGGTACGTCATAAAAGTATGAATGGCGGAAAAATTTAATCAAATTTACCACTGTTTAATCGATCTTCATTCTTCTGTTCAGCTTCATTCATTATTTCTTTCTATTAAAAATTTTGTACTTCCGTTCACGCGCACAGATTTGTCTGTGTACATGCTCTGGGGACAAACTGCGTAGGTACACAATTGAAATGTCATCTTAATGAGATTTTCTATTCAATTGTTAATGAATGCGAAGCGAAGGGAAGTTGTCAGCTTGTGGGATGATTAATAGTCTACACGCGATGTAATCCGCATCGTTTGTGTCGAGAAATTTTTATCCTGTGATGGAGGTGATGCGATACTTTGTGTCTTGAGTCTAAGTCGAGGCAGTTTGCGTCAAAGAATTCGTGACGCAAATAGTGAGTACTTTGACAGTTATTCGCAGCGCTTTTTATCAACTGACAAGCTTGAATATCGCAAACATTCTGTACACTGACTTTTGCGAGCTCCTTCCCCTAATTCGGTACTTTGTGTCATTTTGACTAGACTGAAGAATGAATCTGACAGCTTTATGTGCGACCGCTGCGTACTTGGCCGACAACACCTTTTTGCGCGCCATTTTGATTGTGCGAATACTAATTACACTCTCTGGAATCGTTCTGTTTATCATCCTTTTCCGTTTTCAAGGTAGACACTTGGCGATTCACAGAAATGCGCAAGTGCTCTTGATTAGCCATCATGTGTGGGTGTTGGTACAATGTGTTACCAGTACAAGTATAAACTCGTACGATTTGAATCGATATTCGAAAATTTATTCGAATTCCTGCGATTACCTGATACCGTCGACTTTATCAGCGCCGTTTCGCGGAACTTTCTCAGTTGCTTACTATGGCAATGTATGGGCCCTGCTGGCGATGACGTTGGAAAGAGCGGTTGCCACTTACAATTTTAAGACGTATGAACGAGCCGGCATGAACTGCTGGGGCATCTTTCTCGTTGCAGCGCAGGTAGATTTATTTTTAAAATTCTCTGCTTTATTCAATATAATTTATTTAAATGGCGCTTCATTTGAGGAAATTTTCATTCGAACATTCTCTCAACTTCCATCGAGCATTAAACAATTAATCAAGTTTTTAAATAAATGCAATTCTTTAATCGTTTATTGAAGAAAAGGTAAAAAATGAGTAGTGTAAAAGCAAGGAAATATCTTCTGTCGTGACGGCAAAACAAAAATTGAAGAGTGAACAGGCTATGCTGCAGTCAGAGAAGATCCCAGAGGAGTAGATTAAATAACCCAAGCCAAGTTGTCACTGCTCACCTTAGGACTCGTGGGTATAAAAATGATTTGCAGTGAAGTCAACGGCCTTTTTCAGATAAGCATTGGGTGTAATGGGGAGTGAACGCCTGTTGGTGAGGAGCAAGTCTCTCCCTAGAAGTCGGTTAATACCGACGTGATGTCAGGGTATTCAACCGAATTACTATGAATTTTCAGTGGTTCCTTCCCGTATCGTCTGTTTGTTTCATTGTACTGAACGCTGATTGGTCAGAAATGAAGGTGCCGGTAACAATGACGTCGGCAAGAACGACGGCAATTATTTCAAATATGAACACAAGCATGGCGATAGTTGAATTGGTCTCCTTGGGAATACTGTTCGGCTTATTGCGCTACAACGCGAAGAAAAGGAAGGAGCTTCAGGAGGCCTCTCTGACAGAAAAGTACCAGGTCGATGAAAATCTTCGGTCGATTCGTCTTATGATTCCCATGGTAATTACCCACTTCTGCTGCTTCATGCCATCATTAGTTGCATTCCCTCTGTATTACGCTATCGATCCCTCAGCCGATCCGCGGCAATATGCCATCTTTCTCGAAACATTTGGCACGACCATCCTCTACAGTGTTCTTCTACCGATCGTCCTATTTTGGCGACACAAAATCTTGCGGGAAACACTGCGCAAATCGATGGGAATATTTGATCACATTGAACCGCAAGAGCTTAGAGCAGACGGGCGAACCCGTGAACAAATGCGCCATTTTCAGTTGCTGAGCTCGGTCTGGGAGCGTGAAATTACTCCGAAAGGCATTGAAGCAAAAGGAGGTGCCATAAAACTTGCACAGATTAAGAAAAATTAATTTACAAAAAATTAAATTCTGCATTAATTGAGTGCTGTGGCCAATTTTGCCGAATTACCATTTTCATAGCTGTATGAGATAGTGATAGTTTGATATTATTCGCATACTAAATTGCACGTTGGTTCATTACAAAACTTTTTCATTATTGCTCGCAAACGGACACTGTATGTCCTTGATGTTGCATATGTGAATGAAATAAAATGCGTAAAATGATCACCAGTCGATGAATCTTCGATGTTCCGAATCATGACTACATGATTCGTTCAAATCGTTTAAGTCGTATAGTTTGAATCTGTACATGTTTCAATTTATCTCTCTCATTCTTTAAAATGTTGTGTCATTACAAACTAAGACATTCACAATAGCGCTGTCACGTGGCTCACAGTAAAATATTATCATGATACAGACAGGCATATGAACATTTAAAGCAATATCCCTCTACACTATCGACATTACATAGCTATCATCGGATGCGCAAGGAAAAAAAGAAGGTCCGTTTTCTCGCCCAAACAGCTGAGTTCGATTTTATGTTTGTTTAAACTCGACCAGTTCAGTATAGGAAAAATAGCGCTTTCAAACTTCTTTTATCATCTGACATAATAGTTTTGCACTTTTTGTGTCTACAGCCTCTGGAAATGTAAAAGCATCGATGCTTTAATTAAACTGTGTTTTTCTGCGGCAACTAGGATAGTGTGGGGGCGACTCAAAGCTTAAACCCAAGATATAAAAATGAACGGGAAATGAAGTTCTAAGAAGGATTATGTCGAACGAAATTGAATGAAAGTATTTAAAGAAACTGATATGAGAAAGAAAACTTTTGATTTACAAAGCACTGTGCGAACAATAGCGCTAACTTTAAGTAATAGCGAGAAGCCGGTGCACAGGGGAGAGACGAACATCCGCTTTGGACTGATAGAACAAAAACAAAGGGACGGTCAAAGAAGGTCCATTGCGATCAGAATTATTATAGCTCTTACAGCAGCGCGTGCATCTCTTGATTTACAATATGGCTATAGCAGTAATTTCACTTCCCTGAAGCCGCCTGTTATTCAGTATTTTTCTGAAGCGGTATTAATGAAAGTTCTCTGGCATATAAAATGCTCATTTGCTCGTTCTTTTGAAACATTTCAATTTTTCGATAAAAAACACGAAAAAATGCTGTGATTGCATTGCGCGGTCATTATCATAGGGCTTCATTGGCGTCAAAGAGCAAGCAAATGAAGATGATTTTGCTGGTGTATTTACTCATTTTATTTATGAATTTAATTCATCACGATAAAGAAATAAAAAACGTCCACTCTACGAGTATAGCTATGCATTCATACAACGGTGAATGCATAGAAATGCCCTACTCCATGAGCAGGTTTAAACTATGACGTCATTAATGTATGAGTATATGACACAACATCGCATATTTTAAAATGTCACTGACGTCTGTACCTGTGTTTGAAATTCGATGTAACAACTAACATTGCCCCCACCAGTTCTGTAATAAGTTCATTTGAACAAGTAACTCTACTTCTCTGTCACCACAACTTTACGCCATTCACTTGACGAAAAATTTCAAGTCAATCTTTGTTTCACATCACCCACAAAAGTAATTGTGCATCTCGCAGAAATTAGCCATTTTATCTTTGCGCGCCGCGCCGCGGAGATGCGACCTACATTCGCGGAGGGTCGCTCGGCAGTCGGTCGTCGGTGGGCGATATGATGACTGCACGGGCGCCAAAGTCGCTCGGCGGCCGCCCCAGTCCGTTGTTCGCCTTTATTGTCGATTCTTCGCATGGTGTCGCCTCACTCGATTTGCTCCTACACGCGCCTTAGTGATTCGTCTCGAAAGAATTATGCGCTGTGAGTTTGTTCATTTTGTCTTTGCAACAATAGTTTTTCCGTAAATTTTGTGGTGTCTAGAATGGTAACTTTGGGCAGGTAGCTGGCCGCAGATTATTTCGAAAGATTATTGTAACTATAAAATAGCACATTAATTATACTGAAAGCGCGATTATTGATGTGTTTCAATTGATTTCAGTTACTTTTCCTATTGTGATCAGTTTTCGCGCTTGCGGTTCCACAATCACCCAATTTTACATTGGAAGGTTTCATGAAATAGATCCTTGGATGTTTTCATAGATGGCTTTGTCATGGGTATTGCATATTTTGACGGGTGGGGGCTGAAAGAGATGCAGTTTGCTCGCTCACTGTTGATGGTTCCAGCTCAGATGTTGGAATCCTTACCATTGCGAAATTTTATTCCTGCAATCGCAGCGATATCACCCAAGTTTTGTTCTCTCGGTGGCAAAACGATTGAATTCAGATTTACATATCAGACGCGAAACCAAAATATCCTAACTTTGCGCCTTATCGTAAAGGGGATGGGTAAAAATGTCTAACGACATCGAAATGGTTGTACATACGTATATCAAAAGATTTCAGACACAACGAGCATCGCTTACTTGTTTTTCGTGGGAATCTTCGGCAGCTTTTTCATCATTCAATTGCTGCGATTTCACATGCAGACACGACTGTCTCTGCCGGAGAAATATGTATCAGATTATTCACAGCCAAATAGAGTATTCTATGGAGGCGTGGAAAAGATTGTGAAAGTGCAAGTATTTCCTCAAGGAGGTAAAGTCTAGGTTATAATTTGTTGATTTGACTAATCTTTAACAGATACAAATTTTTTTACGATGGAGCGTCATTTAAAAGCAACTAAATTGTTGTATGAGTAGAAAATATATTATTCGCTGTATATTGTTACGTATTAATCACTGAAAGCATCAATTTAAAATTTGCTGCATTCATATGGCGCAGTCCGATCAGTGTTGAAAGCTTGTTACGAACCACTTTTTTAAATTTCACCTGGATGCAGCCTCTGACGTTTACTCTAAAACAAACAGTTACTCCGTTTAAACGATGCAAACTTTTACGTTGAAATCTCTCCACTAAAATCTTAGAGGCTAATGTTTCTCTTTCTTACGTTTCGTCTGACAGAGAACTGGCTAACGTTAGACAATTTTCAGGTGGAGAAGTCAAGTGGAATCAGCCGTGGACGATCCCCAATCGTTTAGTTTACGAAACGTCATCAAGATTTGTGAACACCTCTAACACTAGTCAGAAATATTTGGTCAGTAGTTTAATGCTTACGATTTAGTAATACATTTGGCGAAAAGTTGATACGTTCGTATTAATAAGTGAACTATATTTAAAAAATGACGATACAATGATGTACTAGTTTTTCAAACAGCTATAAGCAATGGTTCAGAGTTCATATGGGCATATTTTTTACGGAGCGCCCTACAATCACGCCTCCTGTCTCTGCGCCTCCCCCTTCCTACGCTTATCCGTGCAGGACTTCAGTGGCTCGTCGTCATCCCCTTGTTCGTGAAATCCACCCAAGCGTGTCGATGTAACTGCTGCTAATGCTTGACTTAGTACTATGTTAAAACCTTCTGCTGTAGCGTTTGAATTGTTTCCCGCCAATATTCTCACTGATTTTAGGTCAGCAACTTTACCTTCAGTCCAGGCCTGGGCAACATGATGTTCCAGTACGCGAG